>JANTPZ010000735.1:0-24217 GCA_025593235.1 Vachellia pachyceras | reverse complement strand
TGTGTGTGTTCGCATGTTTTTTCTAAGAAAATATCGTGATATTCAATATACATGTGCTTAGGATTCTCAGGTAAGCTTGTTGTACTTGTAACGCTCCGACTTAAAAGACTTGAATGAATTGTTTGAATATGTTATTAATGAATTCAAATTTTTATCCCCTGATTCCTAATTATAAAATCTAACATTGATAAGTCATAACTCGAGGAAAATAGGATTTAAAGTATTTAGAGTTCCAACAAGTTTGAAACTTTTTTGAAGATTAATTTTGGCCAAAAGCGAACAGTTTTATATTAATATTATATTTTAAAGTTTCTACATTTTATTTAACTATAAATCTTTCTCAGAAATTATAAAATATTTAAAACAATCGTTAGTGTATGAGCGTACAAGGGAGGTTGTTGTTTGGTTATGTCGCAGGCAACACATAAATTCTCAAACTTTTCAGTAGATCTTCTAATTTCTCTACAATGCTGTAGTCATCTTATTAGCAGCTACACCACTTATAAATAAATAGTTAATCCGAATCTCGTCTAAGGACAATGTCCTTAAGAAATATTCTACTATTACTGATAAAGTAAGTTGCAATACTCCCCAAGATTAAACATATTCTTCCTATAAAAACAGAGTGAACAAAACTAGCAAAATGTAATAGAACTCAATAGGTAAAAAAGAATGCAAGAGGAGGAAGAGAGAAGTGCAAAGCTCCTATTCTTAAACCTCTCATTTGAAGCACTTATATAGGCATCATACATATGAACATTGGGCAACCCATTAATAACGATAAATTATCGGTTTTATTGAATGTTAAAAGCCATGAAATGTTTTAATGGAATCGTTTTCATGTTAGCAATTGAAAGTCATCAAAATATACTCTTGAAAGCAATTAAAATAATTGGGAGAAATCCATTCATTAATTTAAAATACCCAAATCTTACATTTTCATTTTTATAATGACATTTCTGTTAAGTTATTTTATGCATAAAGTAATTTTGGATTTTCTGAAATTATCTTAAAAATGTGCCTAGTTCTTATTTAACATGCGTGCAAAAGGTAGGAAAAATCGCCATATTTGTCTCTGATGCCCATTTATCATGAGTAAACATATTCTTCCTCTTAGCCTATTTACTAGTATAAGATCACATTATTATGTATTCATTTAGATCCTCACAATCCTAAGTAATATATAACTCTTCCTTTAACACACTCACACGCAATATTGACAACAATCATTATTACATGTGTCAAAGGAAGTACAATTAACCGAGTTACTCACATGAGTATAATCATTGTATCTGGTGATCATTGGAACTATGAACAAGACCTAGAATGATAACACATGGTATACAAAGATGTTAGTGAAGTATGCATCTATGAACCAACAATCTTACTGTATACCAGAGCATTAAAAGTCAGGTTATACCCCACATTTACTCTGTTAACAACGTTTTTACGCTTTAAGACAGCTTTGTGTGTGCTTGGTGTATAACGAATGCTTTAGATATTTCCCCACAATCTCATATGAGCAACCCACGACACATTGGTAGAGGTGGTTTCATGATATGTACTAGCATTGAGCATACCATCATGTAGGATTATGAAATCATTAAAAGCTTTCACTTAACCTCACCAAAATGCATTCTAGCACTTTCTCATGCCATAGTAAGGGATCATATATTTATTTTAGTGCTAGAAAAACTAACAAATAACTTGATTTTACCCATTGAACCTTATTCATGGAATCACTATCATAAAGGTTGGGTTATCATCCTTGTCAATTTCAAGTTGGCTTTAGCCCCATTTCTCTCAACTAATTCAATATGTATTTCATCCCAAGGGGTTTTGTTTATAGATTTGCTAGGTCAATTTTAAATTATATTTAATAACTTTTCACCAATGATGATTCTAAAATACCCTTTTCACCAATGATAATTTTAAACTATATTTAATACCAATGGAGTCTAATTTTTATATAAAAAGACTAAAATACCCCTCTCAATATTTAAAACAAAAACCTTCACCGTCCCCCGCGACTCGAGCTTTTCATCGTCCCCGCGACTTGAGCTTTTCACCGGAGGAGGAAGATGCGTTGGTGATGGTGGCTCAGTTCTCGCCGGAGGGGATTCTAGTTGTCATCATGACGTTGTCGCTGGGTTGCTTGGCGTCACCGTTGCCCCTTGGTTGCTTGGCGTCTGTTGGGTTGCTTTTCATCTTCGTCTGTTGGGTTGCTCGCCGTCGCCATTACTGCTGGGTTGCTTGGCGTCGCCGCTGCTACTGTTTGCTTGCCGTCACTGGAGTGCAACCAAGAGGGATCAGCTGCTGCAATCGTTTCTCTGGGATGCTCGCCATCGTCACTGTGCTCGCCGTCGATCTGCTGGGATGCTCGTCGTCGCTAGGTTGCTCAAGGTCGCCGATGGTTGCAGTGGGTGAGGAAGTTGCTCGGTTGCTGGATTGCTCGGTGATCGACGGCCTCTGCTCTTGAACGTTGAACGTGGGGTTAATGATGGAATTATGTACATGGAATTGGAAATCTTTGCTTTTCAGATGGAATTGTTTTGGTGGAATTGGGGTAGTTTGAATTCCACATGGAATTCATCTCCAATTCCAATTCCAGTGTACCAAACATGCAATGTTGATGGATTCCAATTCCATCCTTCCAATTCCATTAAACCAAACGAGGCCTAAGTAACGCAAGTCTCTTCCTTTAACATACCTATACACAATATTTACAACAGGTTATACATATTTTTTATTTGATATATTTGCATTATTGTGATTTGACTCTTTTTTTGGTTACTAGAATTGTTAGCCTCACCTCGTACGTAGTCGATCATTTTTACTCGAGGTAAAACTCCTCGGTGGGAAATTGTTCTTCTATATAAAGTAATTAGAGAGCGAGAATCCAATATGTGTAAGTATTGTGTTGTAAATACTCTCTCTGGGCAAAAATTACTTATATAAAAATATTTGTTAAAATTTACACTTATTTATGATAAAAGAGTGATGAATAAGATAGATAATTAATACAGTGATATAACATGTTATCAACGAGGGCAAAACTAAAAATGATTAGTCAAAATTTCAGACACATTTAAGCCTATTTTATAAATAGGACCATGTTATTTCAAAAACTGTATCTTATACATGTACGGACAAAATGTGACAGTAGGTTCAATTTGCAAGTTAACTGACTATTATTCTAAAGATGAATGTAGTATTTAGTAAAAATTAAATTGCTTTAGTTATGTTGATATCGGAAAATGTGAGAGGTGCAACTTGCAAGACATTTATCTTGCAAGTATAGCAACCTGTCTCATATAAGTCATTATCTTGATAAAAGGAGAAATATCAGGAGAGAAGAAAAAAGAGTTGAGAACAGCAAAGAGGAAAGTGAAAGGCGCTTTAATTTGATATCACAAAATGGATGATAATTAAACTTCAACAATGACAACACCGTGGGAAAGTTAAACTTGACCAGTGGTATCATCATAAGTTTAGAGGTTATTTTTTTAGTTAAATTAAAAAAAAATTGGAGAAGTGAGGTCATAAAATTTGAATTAAGAGAAGATATAAGATAAGTAAGAAAAATTAATTAAAATCTCTTAACCCAAATGATCTAATTTTTTAAATCCAACTCAAAGAATTTTCCTTCCTTTCCATTCCCCTCCCTCTTCCCTAATACCAAACAGCCCCCCATACATAAAATGAGAGTGCTAGAGCTATTTATAAAGCTTTACAAATATCAAAATAACAGTAGTATAGTAGTAATATCTTAAGTTAAATCCTAATAAGCTCCAATAATCACAGCATCATCATCAACTGGTGAGAGAGAAGAGAGAAGTACGATGTGATAGAATAACCTGATTGTAAAAGAAATTTTATCTCAATTTAAGTAAAAGTATTTTTCAATTGATTATGCATGTGTAAACAAACTAGCTAGCTCCTTGCTGAGAAAGTAAACAAATAGGGATTTGGAATTCTAGAAGTATGGAAAGCTCCATTATATTTTCCCTTTAGATTGAAAATTACTATTTTTAAATAATTCTTATTGATTGCATAAAAATTTCAATCAATAGAGATAATTTCAATAAAAATAATTAAATACAATATTTTAGTTAAACCATTACATTTTTTAAAACAGTTAACTAGTTTTTTAACTCTTATAAATTAGTTATCTAATTCATATGTTTTTTTGAGTTGAATCTAAATCATGTTTAGATTCAATAATGTATAGCCATGCAGGAATATATGAAATTTGATAAACAATTTAATACATATAAAATATACATCTCTTTCAAACTTTCGTTGGATAATTCAGATTGGATTTATCTACGAAAAGTCCAACATATTAATAACGCTCATTGACTAATGGAGCAACCAATGAGATTTCTTTTTTTCCGCCACAAATGTTCGATAGATAAGCATGTTGAATCAAATCTCGTAAAGCCCAATAGAAGTTTAATAGAACTAGAAGGTCTAATTGTATCAAAGGGCAAATCGGCAACTTCTAGTGTTTGGATTCGTTTTTGCAAAGTGATTTATCTGTAGTTCTAGAAAGAAACATGCCTCATTCCTGGCTGTTATATATTCATCATATGCTACATATGTATTAATAGGATTGAGTTTAATGAAAAGAGTTATTGATCCCTCAAAATGTGATAAATAAAGATTTGAGTTATTGAGAGCATTGTACATATTTTTAAAACTAAATAGTGTTTCAACCATAATCTATGTGAGTTGAAATCAAACCCCATACCTCAGATGATCCAACGATAAACTATTGTCCCAGATATTCAAACCCTAGAAGTCTAAGATCCAAAGATGGAAAAGTTATAATACTTGAGTGGTTGGAGTTTGAAATCACTCCCCCCAATGTGCGAAAATTATGGGCAGCGAAATTCGAGTAAACTTCGCTTTTTCATTGTTTTTTAATAGCAAAAAATTTATATGAGTTGAGTATGGAGGGCTCACTAATATGATCTAGTGAGTTGAATCTACAACTTTAAATGAACCTTTACAATTTTTTAGTGAATCAATAATAAGGGCAAGAGTCAATAGAATTAAAATTAAGGAAGCGTAATGACATTGTGCAAGAGGTCTTAACAAAGCAGAGGATGATTAAATCAAATAATAAGAATGAAGATCAAATGACGGCACTAATTTAATCTATGATGAAAGTTGAGATACTAATAATATTTTAGTCCTAGAGGCTTTAAATTAAAAGACTTAAACCAAGTATTATACATGAAAGAATTCATTTAACCTACATAATCGGATTTTTGGCTGAAAATATTGATTACATTGTGTTGATTTTATTTATAGTAAAACTGTCAATTAGTTGACAGATTTAACTTTTGAGTTTCTATGTTCCTTTAATATTTTGATATTTCAAGTTGCATTTAATGCTATTAGATACTATTTTTGAATGTAATATTTGAATTACAATGTACCCCTCATTTTGATCCTATTTAGAATTTTATAAAATGAAAAGTCGCTTCATGCATTTAATTCCAAACTTGAGAGTGGATTGTCTTCAATATTTTTATATTTATCAAGACTTAATCAATCTTGTAATGTTTTTCAATATTTCATGTCCTTGTTTTTCAATGTTTAAAGGTTTAGGTGGATCATCCAACTTTGTTTAATTTTTTTAACATATGAATATTCATCAGATTGATTGCGAGTTCATGGAATATATATTTCCCTTTTAGGTTCACAAACTTGCTAAGTTAGGTCATACTTCTGGACTCAAATAACATTTACAAAGATACTTGCATATGGTTCATCAACAAAGTATTCATACAATGGTGAGATTTGAATCCATAAACTTGTAGATTATGGATTAACTCCTTCCCAATTCAACCAACTTTTTATTGCATTTCTTTTCTAATTCTGCTCATTTTGCCAACATATATCAAAGACAGTCGGCTATCTAGCATAGGATATATTCACTAGGCAAAGTTGTGAGAAACCTAAGGACATTTTTTTGTTTGATTATATCATATTTAAGCATTGTTATACGCAGATCAAAGTAGCTTTTTCAAAGTACATTTTACATTCACATGAACTCAAACTTTAGATCTCATATTTAAGTGGTCAAATTCTCTACTCATATCAACATAGTTGATACTCAAGAACCCTTTTGAATTCTTTAGTTCCATGAATGAACAAGTTACGCGAAGGGGAAGTATAATTAAGAGGTCATAAGGGATCTGCTCGGAGAGGAATTCTTTTTAGGAAAATTTAGTCTTAGGTCCCAAATAAGTAAGTTATTTAAGGAATGGTCCCATGGAAAAAAATATTTAATGAGAGATCCCAATTGACAACATGAGGTCCTTGTATTGACAATACCATGCGCTTTGTTGACAACACCTCATGTTATCAATGAGACCTCTCATTAAATATTTTTATCCATGGGACCATTCCTTAAATAACTTGCTTATTTAGTACCTGAGACTAAATCTCCCTTTTTTTTATAGGAAGATGACTCGCTGAGTTCCCCGATAGAGTTCTTAGGGATTTAAGTTGCTGATATGATTCAGAACCAATGCTTCCAATTTGCTTTCGATTCTTGTAGGTGTTTTCTCACGAAGGTGTGATCCCCCCTTTTCAATACAAATATTGGGAAAATGGCAGTGATACACAAAATATTGATTTAATGATAGTTAAATCCCCGGCCATGAAAAAATTCTAAAAATTAAGTTGTTTATATTGATTCAGAAACTTATAAATTCAAGAATCTCGATCTGGATAAGGAATTTAATTTTTAAATGTAACATTGTAATTAAAACTCCTGTTTATAACCAAGTTTGAATTAATGTTTGCAACTCATTTTTATACTTTCGAGATTTAAATGTCATTCTCCTGTAAATTTTTCTTTAAACTTCTTCTAAGACGAAAACGGAGTTTTTTTCTACATGTTGAATATCTTGCAGAGATACAAAAACGAGAATTGGCTTCTTCTTCTTTTTTTTTCGTGTGTTTTCCCCTTCTTTTTATTCCACCTTACTACGTAAGGAAGAGGAGATTATTGAATGGGTTTGAATCCTGCTTTACGAGAAATATGGCTGGGTTATTAGTCCCTTATAAAGTAATATGCTAAAATTCAAATCTTCATTACGAGAGGTATTCACGTTTAATCTCTAAAAATGTCTCGAAAAGGATTGCCTTCAATTAGAGGAAACATATCTTTTATAAAAAATGTTTATGAGAAAAGATATTATGATCACAAAGTCTCGATCTAAACTAGTCAAATACTTAAATGGAAGTCGCCCAAATGGTTACATGATCATTAAATTGTATATTAGGTATTTAATTGGAAAAAATGTAAATAAAATACTTTAAGGTAATTTATAAAACTTCTTTCATCTCCCTAGATTAATCAAGTGCTTTTATTAAGAATTTGATGCAGTATTTCAATGATCCCAGCTTCAAATTAAATCTCTAGTCCAATTTTTAGAATATTTAAATAGAAGCCCCCGTCAGCCACCCATTAAATATTATGCAGAGTTAGTCTTCTTCCATTTCGTTCACCATTAGTCCAAAACACTCTCTTGAAGATAAGCAATTAGACCGTAATAATAATCTTCTCTTTCAGAAATACAAACATACAGAAACAATGGCCATCCTTGTCTGGCTTTTGACCTTCACGTCTGTCTCCATTTTTGTTCTCCTGCTAACCTTACTCCTCATCTTGGTAATCTCCCTTTTCGCCGGGAAGTCCATCGGCGACCCAAATTATGCTCCAGTGAAAGGCACCGTGTTCCACCAGCTCTTGTACTTCAACAAGCTATTCGATCACCAGACAGAAACAGCAAGAACCCTAAGAACCTTCCGGCTCTTGCGTCCAGGACTGAGCGAGCACTACACGACGGATCCGAAGAACGTGGAGCACATTCTCAAGCGACGATTCGAAGAGTACTCAAAGGGGAAGTACAACCAGGAAGTCATAAGGGATCTGTTCGGAGAAGGGATCTTCGCAGAGGACGGCGAGAAGTGGAAGAAGCAGAGAAAGCTGGCGAGCTTTGAGTTCTCGACCAGAGTTCTTAGGGATTTTAGCAGCTCTTCTTTCAGAACCAACGCTGCTAAATTGGTTCGACTTGTCTCTGGATTTGCAGGGAAGGGTCAGGTTTTTGATATGCAGGTAAGTCTCTGTTTTTTTAAAGAAAAATCAATCCTTTTATTTTATAATTTTGATTTATTTATAACTTAGTTCCTATGTTTTTTGAGTGGAAAAATTTTAGCTATGGAACAACTCTGTCCTCGTTGCTTCTGACTTGTTGTTAACCATACAACAACAATCAGGAATGCTAACCAAGCCCATGCCAACAGAAGCCCAACAGTAGCCCAACACTAATGCAGCCCACACAAATTACTATTCTAGAATCATCACTCACCGTTATAAATAGTTGCTCTATGTATTGGCACTGTATTAGAGACTCAATATATGAGAAATACAATGATAGTGCGTTCTGAATATTCTCTCCGTCTTGCTCTGCAATTTATGCTCTAACATGGTATTAGAGCTCTGTCGTCAGAAATGATTGATCCACCGAATACCCCTCATTCTCATTCTTCCACCACCCCAGAATCCTCTACCACACCTATCAACCCAGCTGCACCCACCTACCCTTTTAATGTATCCCATTTCCTTTCGGTCAAGCTCAATCCTTCCAACTATCTTGTTTGGAAAGCACAGATGCTTCCATACCTATATGGCCAACGGTTCTTTTGCTATATTGGTGGTTCTAACCCTCCTCCCTCTCCCAAACTCTCTGATGGCACACCTAACCCGGCTTATATAAAATGGTTTGAACAAGACCAACTTATCTTGTCCCTTCTCATTTCTATTCTTTCTGAAAAACTCATTGCCCAGGTTATGAAGCATAAAACCTCCAGAGCAATGTGGTATGCCCTTGACACAATGTTCTCTCATCAATCCTAGGCCCGCTATCTGCAGCTTCATCAACAACTCACCAATCTCAAGAAAGGAGGCGAATCCATTTCTGATTATTATCAGCATGCTCAGCATCTTGCAGATTCCCTTAATGCAACTGGAAATCCAGTCTCTGACATGGATTTTAATATTTATTTGCTTGGTGGATTAGGATCTGACTTTGATCCTATTGTTACCTCCCTCACTACTCGCCGTGATGTTCTCACCTCCGAAGAACTTCTTAGTCATCTACTTACTTATGAAGCTCGCCAAATGCAGAATCATAGTCTTCCAGTTTCTCATATTACTGCTAATGTTGCCTCAACTACTGATCTTCTACCCACTCCAGCCAGGGGACGAGGTCGTTCCAACTATTTTTCACGCGGACGTGGTGGCCGGTTTTTCTCAAGTTATCGTCACTCTAATTATTCTCGAGGCAATCGTTCTTTACAGCCGAGTTGTGGAACCTTTTCTCCTCGTTACCACTCACCCTCTTACTATCACCTTTGTGAGCTCCCTGGTCACACAATTGCAAACTGTCGCCATCGTTTTGATCCAAATTTTCTTCCACCCAGTACTATCTCTGCCAACTACTCAATCTGCCCAGCTGCTATTGAAGACGACATGTGGTATCCTGACACTGGAGCAACCAACCACATGACAGCCTCCCTCTCCAACTTAAATATCCAGGCAAATCCATATGATGGTGTTGACTCTGTTCACATTGGCGATGGCGCTGCTCTTCCCATACATCACACAGGCTCTGCGAATCTTCATTCCTCCTCTGGCAAATATCTTCTTACTAATCTCCTTCATGTTCCTAACATCACTAAAAACTTGTTATCTATCTCTCAATTCTGTTTGGGTAACAATGTCTATTTTGAGTTTCATGCCTCTCTTTTTTTTGTGAAGGACGCTCACACCAACCAAGTCATTCTTCAAGGGCCAAGCCACAATAGGTTGTATCCCATTCACAGCCTTCATCCTTCCACTCCCTCCACTCCTGTTGTATCTGCCTTTTTTGGTGCTCGCACGTCTCTCACCCAATGGCATAATCGGTTGGGTCATCCTGCCTTTCGTACAACTCAACATGTGGTCCATACTCACTCACTCCCAGTTACTACCACCAATATCAAGACATAGTGCTCTGCCTGTCGTGCATCAAAAAGCCATCATCTCCCATCTAGTGACTCAACCCATCACTACACTGCTCCATTAGAATTAATTTATTGTGATGTATGGGGACCATCCCCAATTATCTCTGTTGACGGTTATAGATATTATGTCAGTTTTGTCGATGCCTACTCTAAATACATATGGTTTTTCCCTCTCAAAAACAAGAGTGAAGTTGTCAATACCTTTCTCACTTTTAAATCTCTTGCTGAAAATTTACTCAATCATAAACTAAAATCCTTCCAATCAGACTGGGGAGGTGAGTTACGCCCATTAAAAAATATTCTTACTTAATTCGGCATTCATCATCGCTTAACCTGTCCTCACACCCATCACCAAAATGGATCGGTTGAACGAAGGCATCGTACAATTGTCGAGACTGGTCTAACATTACTATCACACTCAACCACTCCTCAGGTTTTTTGGTCTTATGCTTTCTCTACAGCCGTTTATCTGCTCAATCGATTACCTAGCCCAATCATCCATAATAAAAGCCCATTTGAACTATTATTCCATCATCCACCAGACTACACCTTTCTCAAAGTTTTTGGCTTAGCATGTTGGCCCAATCTACGACCCTACAATAACCACAAACTCCAACCAAGATCTTTTCAGTGCATTTTTCTCGGCTATAGTTCCAATCATCATGGATATATTTGTTTCCATCCTTCCACTGGGCGGCTTTATATCTCCAAGGATGTGCTCTTCGATGAAGCCCAATTCCCCTTTGCACACATACCAGCTTCCATAACAGCCACGGCCCAACTCACTCCTTTGCCCTTTTCCACAAGCCCACCAAGTCATCCAATACCATCAGCCCACTCTCCTCAATTGACAACCCATCCTCTCTCTAACACACCTATCACAACACCCTCGGCTACCTCAACGCCACGTGACCCTCCTCTTCCAGCTCCCATTACATCGTCGTCCCCATCTGTCAATCCTGCACCTCTGTCCCCTGCTTCTTCTCTCTCCAACTCACCGTCGCCGTCTCCACCATTAATCCCCCACTACCTCTAATCACCCCATGGTCACGCGTTCTCAAGCCCATATCCACAAACCTAAAATCCACACTGACGGCATTGTCCCTTGGCCGCATCCCAAAGCTCTTTCTGTTGTCATAGTACCTTCTGTCCCCTCTATTTCTGAGGCACTGAAATTGCCTTCCTGGAGATCTGCCATGGCCGACGAGTGTCAGACCTTACTCAACACTCATACTTGGTCTCTTGTTCCCAGATCGCCATCCCAAAATGTTATTGGATGTAAATGGGTGTTCCGTATCAAATACACTCCCTCCGGTGCTGTTGACCGATGCAAAGCTCGCCTTGTCGCCAAAGGATTTCACTAGCAACCAGGTTTGGATTTTACTGAGACTTTCTCTCCAGTAGTAAAACCTGTCACTGTTAGATTGTTACTCTCCATTGCTGTTTCAAAAGGCTGGATCATGAGGCAAATCGATATTGAAAACGCTTTCTTACATGGATCAATTGATGAAGATGTTTTTATGTCTCAACCACAAGGGTTTGTCCACCCTGACTACCCTGACTATGTGTGCAAGTTACATCGATCTCTCTATGGTCTCAAACAAGCTCCCAAAGCCTGGTTTTCGTGTCTGAGCTATACTCTCCTTGACCTTGGTTTTCAAGCCTCCAAATCTGATACTTCCCTTTTCATCCTAAATAGCTCTTGGTGTCAACTCTTTGTCCTCATAAATGTTGATGACATAATCATCATCTCCTCATCTAATGATGCAATCACTAATCTAATTCACCATCTCCAAACCAAGTTCCCCGTGAAGGACTTAGGTCCCTTAACCTATTTTCTTGGCATTGAGGTTCATCAAGTACCTCACGGTCTTATTCTATCCCAGCGTAAGTACATTACAAACCTCCTTACCCTAACCAACATGTCCAATGCCCATCCTGTATCATCACCGATGGCTGTTAACACCAAACTCTCCAACCTTGGTCCATCATTTCACAACCCCACCCTGTATCGTAGTATTGTTGGTAGACTTCAATATCTTGCTTTCACTCGTCCTGACATCTCCTTTGCTGTTAACCATGTCTGCCAATTTATGCATGACCCAAGAGTTCACCACTGGACAGCGGTAAAACGCATCTTGCATTACCTTTGTGGCACCACTACTCATGGTCTTTACATACGCCAATCACCCATTCACATCCTTTCATCCAACGCCTCATATCTCTTACCTGACAAAATTGAAGGTTTCTCTGATGCTGACTGGGGTGGCTATCCGATTGACTATCGTTCAACTGCTGGTTTTCTTGTATTTTTTGGCCAAAATGTTATCTCTTGGAGCTCCAAGAAACAACCAACAGTCTCCAGATCCAGCACTGAGGCAGAGTATCGGTCTCTCGCTAATGTAGCTAGTGAAATTCTCTGGATTCAACATCTGCTCAAAGAGTTGAAAATTTGGCTTCCAGAGGCACCAATACTTTACTGTGACAACTTGGGAGCTACCTATTTAGCTGCAAATCCTATGCTTCACTCTAGAGCCAAACATATCGCACTGGATTACCATTTTGTATGTGAAAGAGTTTCTTCCAAACAGCTTCGAATCGCCATACTCTCCTCTCAGGATCAGGTTGATGATATTCTCACCAAACCTCTCGTCACGAATCGCTTCCTATGGCTTCGTACGAGCCTCAATGTTTTTCCAATACCATTGGGCTCGCAGGGGAATGTTAACCATACAACAACAATCAGGAATGCTAACCAAGCCCATGCCAACAGTAGCCCAATACTAATGCAGCCCACACAAATTACTATTCTAGAATCATCACTCACCGTTATAAATAGTTACTCTATGTATTGGCACTGTATTAGAGACTCAATATATGAGAAATACAATGATAGTGCGTTCTGAATATTCTCTCCGTCTTGCTCTGCAATTTATGCTCTAACACTTGTTGTAATTGAATTCTTAAACTTGACTTGATGTAAAGATCCATAAACTTTAATATCATTTAAAATGTTAGTTATTTTTTTATTTATCTAAATAAATTACTCTATGCATTTATATTTACCACTTTATCTCTAAATTAATTTGCTTAACTTATAAATTGATATATAATGTAATTAATGATATACATAAATAAATATTTTTCAGTAATTTATTTAGCTTCACTCTCTTAAAACAAATCAATCGACCCATTCTTATAGACCAGAGGTAATATCTTTCTAATTAGGCTAGCAGTTGTAAAACTGTACTTCTATTCTATCTAAATAGGATATAAATCATCTATATTAAATTTAAATGATTAGGATAAATTTCTCATGTTCAATGTTTATGAACTATACGTTCAGAAGAATAATAATAATTGATTCGGTTCTATATTTTTTCCTTTGCAATTATATATTAGCATTCTGAGTATTGATAATAAGTAAAAATACACAGAATCAGTTTTAAGCATTTTACTTAATAAATAAAATTAATTAGATCCAGACCGTTTGGATGTAATTTGGGTGATCCAAATATGATTTTTTGAAAGTCTAAATTTTTCTAAAAAATTAGTATATAGATATAGAATTTAAAATAAAAACAATATCTTAACTATTAAAAAAATTAAGAAATCATCATTTTTTTAAAATCAAATATGAACCATCTAAATAAAATATGGATAATTCAGATCTAATTAGCTCTATATACTAAATATTAATAAAGTCCAATAAAACCACCAAGCGCTTAGGTCAACCGGTAAGGGGTCGTCCTAGGTTAATCAATGGTCTTGAGTTCGAGCCTTGGGAATACAGTAGTGTTAAAACTTGATGGTAGGCTAGCCACCCATGGGGTCCTGCCATAGCCGATTCAAATTAGTTTGAGCCTGTTGTAATACCTGAAAGATGACCTGACTCAGGATCCTAAATAGATCAATCCAAAAAAAAAACAAGTCCAACAACATACACACACAGAAATATGTGGATATAATGGAATGTGTTGTGTTTTGTAGGATATATTAATGAGATGCACGTTGGACTCGATATTCAAAGTAGGGTTTGGGGTGGAACTGAATTGCTTGGAGGGAACAAACAAAGAAGGGAGAGAATTTATGAAGGCATTTGATGATTCAAATGCTTTGGTTTATTGGCGCTATGTGGATCCATTGTGGAAGATGAAGAGATATCTCAACATTGGCTCTGAAGCTTCCCTTAAAAACAATGTCAAATTCATTGATCATTTTGTGCATCGACTCATCGCCACCAAGAGACATCATCTCTTCGCAATGCAGCAACAAGATCATCATCATGTAAGTTTAATTATTTATTTGCATTAAACGATGATAAAGTCTACATAACCTCCATCAACTTCATATTGCATCGGTCTTTAATATAAGAGTCAATTAACTTTTTTTAGTAGATTAAGAAAGCTAAATGCATTACTTAAAAGTATTTATATTAATCATTTTTCTACAAACTAATCATGCTTATTTATAAACTGATATATATAATAAACAAATAAATATTTTAAGTAACGTATTTAGCTTTCTCAATCTCTACAAAAAGTTAATTAGCTCTTATATTAAAAATTGGATGTAAAATAGGATTTGTAAATAACCTCCCTAACATTTGAAACTTTACACTAAACCTTCATGGACTTTTTATATTTATGCTACTTATATATAACTCTGATAATATTAGTTTTGTTCTTTCATTATTTGCAAATGATTATAGTTTTTTAAGGTGTTTATATGCATATAACCCAAATGTACTTTTCACTTGTTTCAAGTAACGCTACGTTGCATTAGGTAAATATGTCGCAGTATGTTGGCAAAAAAAAAAGGTAAATAGGTCGCAGTAGATAAGTAGTTTTATCTTATAAAGTGCAAAAATGATTATTCTAAGTGTAGGCAAACGACAAGTCTGAGGGATTGTATGTATACAAAATTAAAGTTCAATGAAGTATAAAATTGATAGTTTGAGATATCTTCATGGACGTAGCCTTGTCTGGATTAATATTGGTAAAAGTAATTTTTATTTTAATTCACTTTTGTAAAGTAAAGTTAAGGTAAAAAGTAAAAAATGTGATGTGATTTATGTTTAAATATAAAGAAAAGTCAAAAGTAAAATAAAGTTGCTTTTTAGTTTCAACTTAACTTTTAGTCCATAAACCTATTTTCTCAAAAGTAATCCTAAACATAACATGTTGGGCCCAAGTGGCTTTTCATGGCACAAAAATCAGTTTAACATCACATAAAAAGGTGACGCCTAAACAAACTCTTAAAGTTAAGTTTATAATGGGTTTACTGTTAAGTTTCAAAAGTTAATAAAATTATATTTACACTTGATTCTAAGTTCGGAGAAGTTCAATATGCAACTTGAGCCGCATTATATATAGTTATATTTTTTCAATTTTATTCGATATTTCTAAAAGGCTTATTTTCTTTGAAGTGAACATGAATTATATTTTGCTCCTGGTGGGTTTTTTGTCAGAGTGAGAAAGAGGACATTCTATCTAGGTTTCTAATGGAGAGCAAGAGGGACCCAGAAACCATGAACGATAAGTATCTGAGGGACATAATTCTGAACTTCATGATTGCTGGGAAGGACACAAGTGCCAACACACTCTCATGGTTCTTCTACATGATGTGCAAGAACCCTGTTGTTCAAGAGAAGGTTGCTCAAGAAGTGAGAGACGTCACTTTTGCACAAGAAGAAACCAAACCCAATTACATTGATGAGTTTGTGGCCAATATAACAGAAGCCACCCTGGAGAAAATGCACTATCTTCATGCAGCACTCACAGAGACCTTAAGGCTTTATCCTGCAGTTCCTGTTGTGAGTTCTTTAATTCTCATCTCCCGTTTTTAATTAATTAACCTTGTCTGTCTGACTTCGTTTATATATGTCCTAGAATATTTTTAAAAAGAGCTAAGACGTAAATTTGTTTTAGAAATTTTTATTTAGGGGCAATGTTGCTTTGGAAGGTTTTTTGGGTTTAAGATTACCCATAAATGTTAAAATAGAGCATTGTTATGTTATCATTTATCATAAAAGGAGCAAACTCCCTCTATAAATCCCTGTTTCACTTTATTCACATAATAGCCCTATTTGTATTTGGATTTTGGCTCCAATCAACCCACGGTTAATTAGGTATACTCCAACATTAACCCTATAAAAATTATAATAACAAATTAAAGGCATTTGATAATAATTGGCTGTTATTATTATTTGAGAAGGTAAAGCTGTTACTGGTTAAACTATCATTTTATTTTTAAAATTAAGGGCATTTAGACAATTTCCCTATTTTATCCTAGACTTGTCCTTAGCATGGGACTTTACAATGATTAGGCCATTTTGGGGTATTGAATTGTGATTTTAAAATTCTGCAGCTAGGGATGTATGTGTCTTGCTTCCTATATGAGATTATTAGAAGGATGATTCGAACTATATATTGAAGAATATCTGATACATTTTCACAATATTGGGATATAATAAGTCAATGTTTGACATAAAAATTGACGTTTCTAATTAAACATGTTTTGGTTTGTGTCTCTGAACTGAAGGATGGGAGGACTGCAGAAAGAGATGATATCCTGCCTGATGGCTATAGGCTGAAGAAAGGAGATATAGTTTGCTACATGGCTTATGCTATGGGACGCATGCCCTACATTTGGGGCCCCGACGCCCAACAGTTCCGACCCGAAAGATGGATCCGAGATTCTACCTTTCGACCTGAATCTCCATTCAAGTTCGTAGCCTTCCATGTTCGTATCTCTCCCTCTCCCTCTCCCTCTCTCTCTTTAGTTTTGCTTCCTCAATGAAAATTTCCTTAGTAAGTCCAATGCATAGGGAGAAAAAATTATAACTTTATAACATAAAATGAATTGAAGTACTATATTTAATTTAGAACCTAAATCAACCTTTTAAGTAGCTTTTACATTTAGACTCAAGGGAGGACATAAGTTGGTGTATAGAATTGGAAATGATTTATTGAATTAGTACATATTGATTGGAATTGGTTCGTTGGAATTGTTAAACTAGCTTTTTTTTGGACTTATTTTTTAAGTAATGGCTTAATTAGTTTTGCTATACAGCGAGCATTTGATAGTTGCTGGAATTGGTTCTATTTAAGCACTTGGTTGTTTCTCTATATGTAGGAGGCTGATTGAAAAGCATCCCTGTATATATAAAAAAAAATCAGTTCATAATTACATGACCCTTGTTAGAATAAACTGTGAAATATTGTATCAATACTTGACGGTCCTTGGACAAAACCGTCAAGTATTTCAAAATATTTGATGGTTGATATTAGCCTAAATGGGTATCATATAATATTTCACGGTATTCAGCTCTATACTTGATGGCTTATTTATCAGGCGGGACCTCGGATCTGTTTGGGGAAGGACTTTGCTTACAGGCAGATGAAGATAGTATCAATGGCTCTCCTTCGCTTCTTCATGTTCAAGTTGGATGATGAAACTAAGAGTGTGAATTATAGGACAATGTTCACACTTCACATTGATAAGGGTCTACTCATTCGTGCCATCCCAAGGGCTTGAAATAGCAGAGATATGCAGATCAAATTTGAAGTCTGAAATAAGAAGAACTTCAATTATAAGTAATAAGAAACACTTCAAATTTGTATCTAATTAACTTTAGAGCCATCTTGAAATATGTTTGTGTTGTGAAGTAAACTCAAAACCACACGACAAGCATCTCCTGCACTAATTTCGCCTTGTAATGGTGAATTTGATGCTTTATTGTACGCCTGGTGTATTCTTACATATTGTGTGTATATGATCAAAGATACACTCTTTTTTTCTAAGAAAGTATCATGATATTCAATATACATATATGCTTAGGAGCCTAAGGTGGGCGTGTTGTACTTGTATATTCATTGACGCACTTACTATATATTCTCTACAGAAAGTTCGAACTAATAACTTCATATTTAAAAGAGTCTTGAAAGGGGGTGCTTGGTATCAATTGGGTATCAACGCCCCAACATAAAGGGAATTGTTTGAAATTGTTATTGGTGAGTTCAAATTTCTATCCCCCTAATTCCTAATTAAAAAAGCTGACATTCATAAGTCATAATGCTGACGAAAATACGATTTAAGATATTTAGAGTTCCGACCAAGTTTGAAACTTTTCTAATATTTATTTTGGCCAAAAACGTACATACATTTTTATATTTTAGCATTATATTTTAAAGTTTCTACTGTTTATTTAACTATAGATATTTCTCAGAAATTAAAAAAAAATATTTAAAACCATATAATTAGTGTATGAGAGTACAAGGGAGGTTGTTGTTTGGTTATAAATATGTTTGACTTAAGGCTTGTTTGAAAGTTTTTTTCAAAATAGTTTTTACGGATTTCAAGATAAAACCTAGGTTTTGGAGAATATCATTTACGGATTTCAAGACAAAACTTATGTTTTAAAATATTATATTTGAGAAGTTATTGGCTTTTATGGAATTCAAAGTAAAAAGTAGGTAAGAAAGAGAGAAGAGAAAGAATGAAAATGTAGGAAAGAAAAAATTTATTAGGAGAGAATGTATGATTTGACAAGAAAATAGTTTTTTCAAAAACTAGGTTTCAAACTGAGGTTTTGTATGTAAAATAGCTTTTCTAAAAAAATATGAGTATTTGGATAAAACCTATATTTTAGAAATGACATCCAAACAAGCTCTTAATATGTTTGCATTATTGTGATTTGACTACTTTTTTGGTTACTAAAATTATCAGTCTTACCCTCATAGCCCGATCATTTTTACTAGAGGACATATGTAAAACTCCTTGGCGGGAAATTGCTATTCTATATTGTAGGATTTTGGGTGCACCTAGAACCAATTGACTCATTAAATATCCACAAGAGAATTGGAGTACCAATTGTAGACTTCGATTACGTTACACAACAAATAGCACTGGTAGAGAGAGGAAGAGAACACAAAGAGAAAACCTATTTGGAGTTTCTGCTTTTACATATATTCCAAAAATTGACTCCCACTTCCCCATATAATTTGTATGAGAAGTTAAAAAAATAAATATATAGAGGAAGAATTGCCTCTATGAGCCATACCATTTCTCTATTTGTGTTTTTGCCTCAATCCAAATTAATTTGGGCTCTTATTTATGAAAGGTAAACCTGTATATTCTAACATGTCCCACTCACACTTGGTGGATTTAATGTTGTTGATTCAATCTTTGTCTCTTCTTTCCTTCTTTTATATTAGGTTCTTTGTCGTGACCGCATGGGCAAAACATTTTCATTTCAGGTTTCGCACTAAAATCCTTTTCTTAGAGACCAGGACAAGACAACACTATAGTGCATAAAATCCCTCTTGAATTAGCATAGTACCTCTGATATTCTAGATTTATCAATATATACTTTTCTTATGGCCAATATAATCCCTCTTGAATTAGCATAAAATTCAGATTGACTTTCTCATATGCCTAGAGTCCACACTTATGAAATTAATAAAATAATATCATTAGGGATTAGTCACAAACACCAGCATAAGTGTGTACATTTCAGGTAATCTTCCTTTCATTAGATTGTCACTTTAATATGAATCAACTTCTTTCCTAACATATAACACCTTTAGTAGGAGACATTGAAACATACCTCCATGATATTGTTAAAGTTAAAGAACATCAATGCAAGATTGAAACTTTTTCACACTGCAGTGAAGTAGGGATCTATTCACTTGCTTCCTATTTGAGGTTCGTTCATTCTTAAAGAATCAATCCTCTTTCCCATTGCTTTCTTCCATTCTTTTTCAGTGTCAGGTGAAGGCCTCTTGTACAAAACATGATTTATTATAAACATTATTCCCAGTTACTTCTCACTGAGCTTATTGTTTTTGTTCTTTATAAGCTCCCACTTACAAATACGATTAAACATCTTTATCTTGTTATGTATTATCTTGTCTATATGTTTCATAAAGAGATATAATACAATCAATTTCACCATTGTTATTAACTCTCCTTAGAGATTTCTCTATCACATGATTGGGCGGGAGTATTTTTCTTCCTGTTAACGTCAAAAAGAAGAGAGGAGAGAGAGAAAAAGCCAAAAGTTCGGTCAAACATTTTAATGGCTCTTATGCTCTCAGGCAAGAATGCGTCCTCTGTTCCGTCCTCTGCGGAGGAGGATGATTTGCTAGCGCGTAGCTCGAAAAAGATCAAAAATGGGGTTCAAGATGAAGGCAGGGAGACTCGGGGCGACCCTTGGCCAAAACTGGGAGAGTCCAGACCTCTTAGGAAAAACACACGACAGTCATTTGCGGATAAGCTAAAGGGTATTATGATGATAGACGAGTCGTCTGAGGAGGATATCAGGGCTACTAGGGATGGAATGGCAGATGAAGCAATGTCCGTGGAATCAGAGGAAGAAGGGGAGCAAGAGGATGAAGGATATGAGTGTCATGTAGAGGAGGACCCGCATAAGAACTTCCCATCGTTTCACTTCTCGCCTAAGATGAAGGAGCGTCTATGCAGAGCATGGGGCAAGTCTGTTATTGTGAAACTCCTTGACCGGAATATTGGCTTTAAGGCGTTGGAGGCCAGATTGCAAAATATGTGGGCAAGGAGGGGTGTAATAAGCTTGATTAACATTGGCTCGGGTTACTTTGTTGTCAAGTTCTCCAATAAGGAGGATTGCAACCATGCTTTAACTGGAGGGCCATGGATGATCTATGACCATTACCTGACAGTTCAACCATGGGTACCAAAGTTTCAGCCTCATAAGGCATCCATAGATAAGGTAGCTATATGGATACGGGTGCCCAAAATACCATTGGAGTATTATGATGAGAAGGCACTGACAATTATAGGAAATAGAATTGGGAAAACTCTCAAAGTTGATATGAACACCTCTCACCAACTAAGGGGTCATTTTGCAAGAATTTGTGTGTTAGTGGAACTAGGTAGTCAACTCATGTCGGGGTTCTCATTAGACGGCGAGGAGTTTTTTCTGGAATACGAAGGTTTACATCTATTGTGTACAGGCTGTGGGGTTTATGGTCATCGGAGTGAGGTTTGCCCAAGGAGGGGGAAAGGTGATGCCAGAATGGCGGACAGAAACAACCATGAAGATTGGGTGGCAAGGGAACAAGAAATGGAGCAGCAGGAAGTAACAAATGAACAGTGGAAAGTAGTGCAAAAACAGAGACGACAACGGAAGAATAAGGAGATGCAGGGAGAGCCTTCGCGGCAGCCGGCAAGGGGTTCTCGGTTCAATGTCCTTTCAGTAACGGAGGAAGATGATGTTGGGTTTAAGGAAGTTAATGAGGTGATTAGCAGTGGAATGGGCAATGAGGAGGCTGGTGCTAGGAGACAAGAGCAGATTCGTAGGGGAAAAGCTCGGTCTGCAAATAACGGCAATGAAGGGATGATACCTGCTCATGTCAGGGGGTCAGAGGAGACAATGGTAGTGGAGCAACGAGCACAAAAAGAGATGGGGCAGGAGGTAAACGTGTATAAGCACGTGGAGAAAAGAACAAGAGAGGTTTCGGAGGTGACTAGGAGGAGAAACAAGAATGTTCTGATGTTGACATTGGGGGAGGGATAGGATCGACATGTGGAGGGAGGAATGGAGTGTGAGGACATTGGGCCCTCGACGGTTCCCTTTGACCCAGGGGAACAAGGTGGTAAGGATGGGCCTATTATACTTGGTCCTACCCAAGAAGATCCTTTACGGGAAGATAATGAAGGGGAGTCTATGGTTCCAGAGACCCAACTATCTTGGGAACCATAATGGGTTGGGCCGAAATAAGGAGCCTTATTTGTTTAATGGATATGTTTTTCTATTGGAACACAAGGGGTTGCTGTGGAAGTGGCCTTTTGAGGAACCTTAAAGGGGCATTAAATAGAATAAAGCCCATGATGTTGATTCTTGCTGAAACGAAATGTGAGAACGAGGCGAAACTGCGCTGTGTTCGCTCACTTGGTTTCAATAATATGGCAATTGTTCCCAGCGTCGGACGGTCGGGAGGTATTATGGTTGCTTGGAAATCGGATCAAGTCTCTGTCTCAGTCCTGGAAACAGGGCGTCAGTACCTCCACCTTCAGTGCTCGGTACAGGGGAGAGGTAATTTTTTGCTTACACCTATTTATGCCCTTCCGCGTATGAGTAGCCGGCAGATTCTATGGGACAAGCTGAGAAGTTTGTCAGCTGGAGCGACGGGGCCTTGGGCAGTAATAGGGGACTTTAATGACATTCTCGACACTTCTGAACGCATTGGTGGCGTAGGAGGTAGTGATAGCAGATTGTCCAGATTTAAGGATAATATCTTTGGCTGTGGATTGGAGGACCCAGGAGCGATAGGGCCAAAATTTACGTGGAGGGGACCCAGACTGGTTGGCTATTCTCGGCTATACGAGAGGTTGGACCGTGCGTTGTTCAACTCAGACTTCATATCCTTTTATCCTGATTCCTTTGTTAAGGTACTCCCTAGATCTAATTTCTCTGATCATAACCCAATCGTTTTGGCTCTTTCTCCTGAAGCTAGTGGGAGGGATAGAAATAGGCCATTCAGGTTTGAAGCTATGTGGCTTTCTCATGAGAATTTTGGTAGCTTTCTGAATGGGATCTGGGATAATAGAAAGGCTATTCACGAAAATCTGCAATCATTTAGAGATCAAGTACCTCTGTGGAATAAGGAGGTTTTCGGAATGATTGAAAAAAGGATAAGAGTATTGTTGGCCAGATTGAATGGCATTCAGCGCTCAACAGCTTACCCTTACTCAAGTTTTTTGTGCAACCTGGAAAGGGAGTTACAACGTGAGCTGGATGATGCTCTTAAGGTGGAGGAGGTCAAATGGTTCCAGAAATCCCGCACACAGTGGATAGCCAAAGGAGATAGGAACACCCGCTATTATCACTTGAAGACCAAGATGAGGAGGAGTAGAAACAAAGTTCAGGCCTTAAAAAATGATAAGGGGGAATGGGTGGAGGATGTAGAAGAATTGAAGAGGTTGGTGGGCAATTATTTCAGAAGCACTTTCCAATTGCAGGATGATGAGTATCAGCCCCTTCAAACATTGTCCAATTTCCTGAATGTAGAGAGATCAAGCTTGGCAACTATAGGGTCGGTCCCATCGGAGGAGGAAATTCATGATGCGCTGTTTGCAATGGGGCCTTTCAAGGCCCCGGGCCTTGATGGCTTTTCTCCAATTTTTTATCAGGCGAATTGGAAGTTAATTAAAGATTCCTTCTGTGACTTTATTAGAGGTTTTTTTTGAGGGTTCTGGTTCGCTGAAGGAGGCAAATAAGACTCTGATTGCCTTAATACCGAAAAGGGACTTGCCACAAAGAGTGGATCACTATAGGCCTATTTCTCTATGCTCTGTGCATTATAAGTGCATCACAAAAATCCTGTCGTAGAGGATGAAGTGCCTATTGGAGACATTGATTTCCCCTTTCCAGGTGAGCTTTGTACCTGGAAGACACATCCAAGATAACATTATGGTTGGCTAAGAGATAATGCACACTATGAGTAGAGCCAGAGGGAAGAGAGGTTACATGGCAATAAAGATTGATTTTGAAAAAGCCTATGATAGGCTTAACTGGAAGTTTTTACAGCAAGTCTTGGGGGATGTTGGAATGGAAGATAACACTATTGATTGTATTATGAAGTGCATATCTACGGCTTCTTATAATGTGTTATGGAACGGATCCCAAACAGAGTACTTTACTCCAACTAGGGGCCTCCGGCAAGGAGACCCCATTTCGCCTTTTTTGTTTGTGCTTTGTATGGATAGGTTATCCCATGTGATCAGTGACGAAGTTGCAAAAGGAAGATGGAAGCCGATCCAAATCACTCATAGGGGCCCTAGGGTGTCTCACTTGATGTTTGCGGATGATTTGCTGCTATTTGGGGAAGCTTCAGAGGAGCAGGCAACATGTATGCTGGAGTCTCTTAATAATTTCTGCCAAGCATCAGGGGAGAAGATTAGCTACACAAAGTCTTCAATTTTCTTCTCGCCTAATGTTCCTGCTGAATTGAGGAAGAAGTTAGCTGCTGAGATGAATCTGAAAATAGCGGAGGATATTGGTAATTATTTGGGATTCCCACTGACGAGAAGCAGAAAACCCACTCAGACTTTTGGGTATGTTATCGATAGAGTTAGGGCTAAGCTG
>JANTPZ010000734.1:0-26409 GCA_025593235.1 Vachellia pachyceras | reverse complement strand
ATCAATCTGCCAAAGGACCTGGACAAAGACACAACTCACAGATATGGTCCCAACACTTTTAAATTACATAGGTGAGTCAATTAACTGTATTTCCCTTAGAATTTGCGTCTGTCTATTTTCTTTAGCTTGTGACTTTCTAAAATTACAATCGCAGGTTGCCAGTACCCAGGCCAGGTCAAGTGCTTGGTTTGGTTGGAACAAATGGAATTGGAAAGTCCACTGCTCTTAAAGTTCTTGCTGGAAAATTGAAACCTAACTTGGGCCGTTTCAATGTAATTCCTGAACTCTGCATATCATTCCTTTTTTTTTATCCTTTTCTGTTATAAATAAATAAGTAAAACAAAATTAGCCTTTCCTTACTGCATTCTTATCTGAAATTCTTGCTCACTACTCATTCCACCTCCTTCCTTTGCAGAACCCGCCTGACTGGCAAGAAATCTTAACCTATTTTCGAGGATCTGAACTGCAAAACTATTTCACTCGCATCCTTGAGGATGATTTGAAGGTGATTATTTTCAAGTCTATGTTATGTGGCATTCGATGCTTGTTTTGTTAGTTAACTTTTATTTGCTACTTTAAAAATGAGTTATATGTGCCTTTTCTTGTCCACATTCATTTCTTGTTTGATTTAATCTTCTTAGTGGCCAGTTGTCTGGTATTGGAGATTATAGTAACAGTCCTGTGATAATCTCTTAATTGATGAGGGGATGCAGCAATACACTCCCCCTCTCCAAATCTGCTGGTATTCTGGATGTGCGCAATTTAATGAAGCAAATGAAGTGTGGAAGTGTTATCTTGATTTCTTATTTTTCACCACCTGATCCATTATTATGGAATATCAGATAATCTTTGATATTCTTTAACTGAAACTGTATGCTATTCATTTGCATTGATTTTGTGGCATTTTGTAAATGCTATTAGTGACCAGTTCAAATGTTGGTAGCTGGATTTCTTATGGAATTCACATATAAATAGCTCATTACGATTTAGATATGATAGAAATAAGATTAAAAATTATGACGTGAATGTTTGATTGGTAATTTATCATGAACCATTCTTTAAACTATACACTAAATTTGTAATAAATAAGTGGAAGCTTTGTGCACGCCCGCTCATGTCTATCTGTCTTCTGAAAATAGTAGTGGTTGGGGGCATCAGTAACCCTTATGAAGTTATAGGTGCTCTGAAAATCTAGCATTTGCATGTATCTGAAAATAAATTGCTGGTACTGACCTACTAAACAATTTTAAATGACCTTTCTGAGGATTTCATTCCTATCTTCAGCTGTTAGACCTAGTATTAGATGCTTACATGTTTCTGAATGTGCATTCATTAAGCAGTTGCCTGATTTTGCTATTTATTAGATAGAACATTGCTTCCATAGATTCTTATCGATTACTGATTGTTTTGTCCATTTATACATGTGTGTGTGTATAATAGGCCATTATAAAGCCTCAATATGTTGATCACATCCCAAGAGCCGTTCAAGGGAATGTGCAGGAGACGCTGGACCAGAAAAATGAGAGAGATATGAAGCAAGAACTCTGTAATGATCTTGACCTAAACCAGGTTATAGATCGTAATGTTGGCGATCTTTCAGGTGGGGAGCTCCAAAGGTTTGCGATTGCCGTTGTTGCTATCCAGAGTGCTGAGATATATATGTTTGATGAACCTTCTAGTTACCTTGACGTTAAACAGAGGTTGAAAGCTGCCCAAGTTATTCGATCTTTGCTTAGGCCTAATAGGTAGTGTTTCCTTGTCTTACTATTTCCTTATTTGAACCTTGTCTATATTGGAACGTGGACTATTTTTTATTTGATATTGACTTGTCTGCACTTGGCCTTTTTCCAGCTATGTAATTGTTGTGGAGCATGACCTTAGTGTTTGGACTACTTGTCAGACTTTATTTGCTGTTTATATGGCAAACCTGGTGCATATGGGGTTGTAACACTTCCTTTCTCAGTCAGAGAAGGAATTAACATCTTCTTGGCCGGTTTTGTCCCAACAGAAAATCTGAGGTTCCGGGATGATTCTCTTACCTTCAAGGTAAATGGCAACATTTCATTATGCCTCTCTTTTATGTTTTTATTTTGTACAATTTTATATTAGTCTTTTGGTCTATATAGGTTGCTGAGACTCCACAAGAGAGTGGTGATGATGCTCAAACATATGCTCGATACAAATACCCAACAATGACCAAAACTCAAGGAAATTTCAAGCTTCGTGTGGTTGAAGGAGAATTTACTGATTCTCAGATTATTGTGATGCTGGGTGAGAACGGGACAGGAAAGACGACTTTTATTCGTATGCTGGTATCACTTTATCCCCTCATATTAGTTTCTTTTGAACTTTAATATCTTCCCCAGTATTTTCAAGCGTCAAGTGTTTATGATTTGTGTGATATTTTATCTTCTCATGTTTATATTTTTCAGGCTGGTTTACTGAAACCTGATTCCATAGAAGGTGGCTCTGATACAGAAATGCCTGAGTTTAATGTGTCATACAAGCCTCAGAAGATTAGTCCAAAGTTCCAATCAACAGTCAGGCACTTGCTTCATTCCAAAATCCGTGATGCATACACACACCCGCAGTTTATCTCAGATGTGATGAAGCCACTTCTTATTGAACAGTTAATGGACCAAGAAGTTGTTAATCTTTCTGGCGGAGAGTTGCAAAGAGTTGCATTATGTCTATGTCTTGGAAAGGTACATATTTCAAGTTTCATTCATGTGAAATTTCTTAGTTTGTTTATGCTCCTTAATCAGTGTCTGCTGCCCTTTTTCTTTTTCCTTCATACCCGCAACTTCCTTTTTTTTTTTTCTGGATAGTTATTTAAAACGGTGGGTTTTTTCCTGCTTATGCCATGACAACCATAAATATGGAGCTAACTTTTGACGTGATGGAACTATTTTACTAAATTTTGTTGAGCTTATTCATGTATCTAGAATGACTTTGTCGTCAGTTTTTATGAGATTGAAATTATGTTTCCTAATCCATTGCTATTTAATAACAGCCTGCAGACATTTATTTGATAGATGAACCTAGTGCATATCTTGATTCAGAGCAGCGTATTCATGCTGCCAAAGTGATCAAGAGGTTTATCCTCCATGCCAAAAAAACTGCCTTTGTGGTCGAGCACGATTTTATCATGGCAACATATCTTGCTGATAGAGTTATCGTCTATGAGGGGTCTCCTTCAGTTGACTGTACTGCTAATGCGCCACAATCATTGTTGACTGGGATGAACCTATTCTTATCGGTAAGTTTGAGCCTTGAACTGGTTCTGAAAAGGAAATGCTATAATGCTGGTTGCTTCTTTTAATATTACTTCTAAGTATATTTAAGTTCAGATTGCATGCATATTGCTCAATACTCATTTAATATTCTTATCCAACCTTAAAAATTTCACAAATGGGAAACTAAAAAGGTTTGGTTAAAACTAAAGTTCTGTTATGATGCACTTCGTACATAGTGCTGTACTCACCCTTGTCATAATATCCAGCAGAGTAGGCTGTTCTATCAAGTGGCTTTCTCTTTCTCTTTGGTTTGAAGTAGAATGGATTTCCCCCCTTTTCAAGTGCTTATGTTCTTGTGCTTTTTCCTGCACTGGCAGCACCTCGATATCACATTTAGAAGAGATCCAACTAACTACCGCCCAAGGATTAACAAATTAGATTCAACCAAAGATCGGGAACAGAAATCAGCTGGCTCATATTATTATCTTGACGACTAATTATGGACAGGTCAGCCCTTTCTTCAAGCTTGTTCAAGAGTGCCTTTCATGGCACTAGGAACTGAATTCCCCCCCCCCCTCTGTTGCAGTTTCTCATCTTGCCACTTCAGCAAGCGGCGCAGCAATTTGAATTCATCTGTTGCCTTGAATATTTGAGTGTTCTTTTGCCCATTTAAGGCGTAGCTTTGTCCGTGCATTGAAAAGCCTGCTTGCCAGCCGTATGTTGGTTAAGGTTGTGTTTGTATATGCTATTAAGCAGGCAGCTGCTCATCACCAGTTTTGCCATGACATTGGTGGGAACCTGAGTTTTACCCGAGCTTATACTAGTTACTAGCATGTCCGAAATTTAGAGGAGCATTCTTGTTGTCATAGAAATGATTGCTACTCCTGTTTAGTTCACTATATTTCGGTTGCTTAATTTTGATAATAAATTATTTCTTCTCTGTTCGGTCTGATACCAAATTGATTTAATTGCTTCTTTTAATGAGTTTGATATAAAGCGAAGTATAGGTTTATTCACATTTTAATTTTATCATTATTTTATAAGGCATTTGAATGACGCATGTGATTCATTAGACTGTAATTCGAGTTCTAACAACATTAGCAATCAAGAACGAACGTAATTGCCATCTAGCCTCCTCCCCTTTTCAATATGGTCTTCATTGCTACTTGATAGATCGGGATTTCGAGTGCCTAAAACATTTTTTAGTGCATACTTTCTACATATTGTTACAAAAACATTATTTTAAAATAATTTAGAAAAACAAAAAGAAGGATTTACTATACGAAAAATTGCATTAGACATTCAAAGTCCATGACTATCGAACTTGCTTATTAATTAAAGCATTAACAGTGGTGTCAAGTTTTCTCAATTCCAATTGCGCTATCGACAAGGAAAAGTTAAACAAAAGTACACAAAATGGGAAACGATAGTTCTAAATCGAAAGTGATCCAAAGACCAGAAACTAATATTTGCGCACCCTTTTACATATTTCTAGTTTGCTTTCTGCCCCTGTTAAAGTCAAAATTTTGCTCACTATTGTTACACAAGAATCATGCAGATCCATAAATAGCTTACGTATAAAAATTTCGTTGTTCTGGAAAACTAGAAACCTAGTTTTCTGTCTCCTTGGTCATCGCAGAATTTTGAGCCTTCATTGGGGATCTCACCAATGTGGACGATCTTCCTCAGATGTTTGAGGAGGGAGAGGTTTCCACCCAGGCTTTTCATCCCAGTACATGTCATAGTATATGTGACCAGGAGTGTGATCCATCACACAGCACCATATTCCCACATACCGCTTGACACGTTTTCTGAATTTATCTTCTCTTGCCTGCAGATTCAGTTGTGAATTATCGTCAGTCAGTCAAAATTTCTGCTCATTTTTTGATGCAAAAGTCATAACTCAAAGTGACAGAACAAGAAAAATAGGCTCACCTTGTCATTGAAACCTGCAAAAGCATCTTTCATTGAAGAGAAATGGATAACTTTCACGTCCTTGAATGATAAGAATGCTTTCAAGAGCTGCAAATCGAAGTAGAACCAGGTCGTGTTCAATAAAACGTTTCAAATAGATGTATATTAACCATAGAGAAACAGGCAGTTTGCATCTCGCTATATTAACCCGAGAGTCTGAGAATAGTTGTCATTAACTATAGGTCTTTGACCCACTATAACTTACCTCAGACACTTGTGCTCCTCTTGGACATTTGTTGAGACAAGAATTTTTAAATAATCACGTATCATTTCAATTCTGGCATATTGGGGAAGTAAGTACTAACCATCCTAACTAAAGGGCAATCCAAATGATCAAAGAGTATCTTTTGCCCTTCATCTTTTAATACAAGACAAATGCAGACCAATAGACCATTTTCTGTCAGCAAAATTTGTTACCATCTGGTATGCTGTTTTTCTGAGTTTTCCAACCAGATCCTTGATAATTATGATCATATTTAGTTGATATCACAATGCATTAAAAGGGACATGCCGGACAATTTTAATCACATGAACTGATTTTATAGGTTGGGTTTTGAAAAATTTGAGTAGAAATGGGTATGAGTTTGAACAGAACTTAGCATACCGTTTCATCATTGCTATGCTTTGGAAGTCTAAGTACTCCCCCAACAGTGGTAGCATTTGATGCATCACAATCTGGGGTCCCATCTTTACAGAGATGAACATCAAGCCATGACTTTTTCACCTGAACTCGAAACCCAACAAGCAAGTTCTTACTGAGTAACATAAATCCAGAAACAAGACTTAGTAATATGGAATTAGATCTAATTGAGTTACAATCGTTTACCTCTGAGGGCATAGAAGGATTATCAAGAATTGAGTACTCTCTAATACCTATGCCTGGGCCAAACACTTCCTCTGGGAGTGCTTGCAACATGACATTCACCTGCAATAAAGTGCATTTCCATGAAGCACAAGGCAATGCGAGAGACAACTTGTATGTATGCAAATAAATAAGAGAGAGAGAAACAACGGACAGGTAAGGGATCATACTAAAAACTTCCAAGTGTTCAAAGATTTCTCAGTTACTTTTCAAAAACTAGTGGTTCAGAGGGTTGCTTTTCAAATGTTCTCTTATAAAGCTGCTTGCACTTCACTTTTTTTGGGCAGACTTGATGCGATCCAGCATGATGCATCAAGACCGAAAAAGGCAAAGCTTTTTTTAGAAAATTAAAGAGAACAATATCAACTTTTTGTTTGTTGGAACTTCGATAATTAACTTTTAACTCTGCCCATTTTTCTAATTTTTGTTTTACCACTACAATTACAATTATGACAAAAGCCTTTAATTTATGAAGATTGTACTCACGTCTCTTACTCATCCTAGTTCAATGTCTCATGAGACCAAAAATGTTGATTTTTTATTCTTCTATTGCCTATGAATGAATCATGCAGAATTTAATCGCAAGGGGCAGCTAGTTTAGGGCCCTGCTAAGAACACTGTTCATAAGACCTAAATTTTCCATAGATGAAGCACATCATCACAAATAACCTATGTCTTATACCTTACTATTTTGGTTAGTGTGATGTGTACAAACGTGCCGTGAAATTGTTGGGTACTAAAATCTGAATTTGATGACTTGCAACCAATGCGATTTTCCAGATCTACTAAGGAATTACAAAGATAAGCAAGCGTTCAACAAACTGGAAATACCTCAAATACATGGTCCAAAGGGCAAAGAAAGGGCTGTCTTGTAATAGTCCCCTCCAAAATACCAGGATGAGGAAACCAAAGCCTATCAACCCTGCACCATAGAGGAGGCATGACCTAAACACAAAGAAAACAATTTATATCAAGATAAAAGCTTTAAAAAAAATGAAGTTTTTCATTAAGCACCACCAACTCAGGCAACTGCACTTGCCTCAGGTGTAAATTGCAATCAAAACTGAGCATCAAAACAAATTATATCAAATGGTAACTTACAAGGCCATTAGAAATCGTAGTCTAGTGACCGCCAGTAACTTTCATCCATGAGAAAGTGAACTTCAAACATTCTTATACATCAATAACAGCTTTTTGAAAGCTTTTAATGAATTACTATTTATTGAAAGGAAATGGAGGGGAAGGAGAAAGGGGGAGTGAACCGCCAAGATCAGGCATGGTATGAGACTTCTAATTTCATTCGAATCCAACAAGGTCTGAGGAGAAAATAATAAATTACATGGATGATTTATTTCTGTGCTTCACAGGCGGAAAGCTCAGGTTAGGAAAAATTGATGCTAACAAAGACATTTGCTGTCTTCTGACTGATATGTAACGAAATGGAATTTTAATCGGGGAAGTTTACAATTGTTATCTCTGGTCATAAATATATAGATGTACAATTATCATTAACATCCTTTTGGTCAATTTAAGCAAAAAATGCCATTGCACATCACAAGAGCAGATTAATATAGTAAATCGTCAGTTCTGAATTCCAATGTTGAAGATTTTACTACATTGTGAACCTTGTCTGTGGTATTGATCCTAGAAAAATGTATTCTTCGTATAATTGTCAAATGTTGATCTCTTCACCAAGAAATAATACTGAACATCTGTACCTATGATGACATTTAACCACCTGACGAGACAAAATGCAAATTCACAAGTAATGCAATAAGCATTTATGTTTGCAGAAAGCAGTTCTCACCAGTGTTCTGTTCAACAGGGAAGCAATAGCAAGTGCTGTCCTAATCTGTTTTATCTGCAAAAGTTCATGTACAAAAAGATTGCAAGATGCATAATTATTTTTTCCGTTCAAATGCAGAAGTAAAAAGTATTAGGTCAATACATGCATACTTGATAGTTAACAAGAGAGAAATGCGATTCAATGGTATGGGTCCCACTTAGCAACAGGTTCTTCGGGATTGATGGCTTAAACGACAAAAAACCCCCTGCAAAGTTTCCTCTAATAAGTTAGTTTGCGGAACTATCAAGCAACAGAGTATTATATCAACCATGAGAATATTCTGCATTTAATGCACTGACACATGGAAGCGTCAACTTCCATCTTCAGTATTTTATTGTGATACTGCCTCCCATGGAGGATGAAATGGAAATCTTTCAGTGCAAGATACAAGGAGCAAGTGAGGATAAATAGTGAAATTAGTGTATTTATACACTTATGTAAGGAATAACTGAGTGGTGCGCATATCTAAACTGTTGAAGAAATGAAAAAATAACTACCTGGTGGATTATAGTATTCAGGTGGATCATAGAAGGCCATGGCTTCTCGAAGTCGGTGGCGCTTTCCTTCAGTGCCCGCATATTGAAATGTTGTGTGCACTGCATAAGGCTCCAATCTGAGTTGTTCATACATAGCCTGCAGTTAGAATGCACAATTACATTCTCAGAGCAAACTTGTATGCATTTTAATTTCTATGGCCCCATTTGGTACGATGTAGCCATTTTCAAGAGAAATGAAAAGGAAGACAGAGAAGGAAAGAGGTTTCAAAGGAAAGATGACTTTTGGATTAAAAATTGTGTGGTGCAAACAAAAAAGCATTTGAAGTTTGAAATGAAACAATCAAAAAATAAAAGGAAGGAGTCTAAGCAGCCAAAAGACATGAGCACTATTACTTAAAATGCTCAAGTTGAATCTTCATCATAATGGGCACTATTTCATTATAAACTAGAAGCTCACATTTTTTGAGAAAAATGACATAAATATTTATATAACAATACTTTTATTTAATAATTTAAAATTAAAATATTTTATATCAAGAAGGGAAAAAAAAGGCGACTAGAAACATAACTATACTTTATAACCATTAAAACTACTAAACAAGTCCTACCTGGACAAAATATGTATGTCCACTACAAAATATACTTGAAGGTAAAATTCCCAACTTGAGGTTTCCATCAAATGCATAAACAAGTCCACTGTCCTCATCGATAGGTGGTCCTAACTGTTTGCGTACTAGGTCATTAAATCCATTTTGATCCCATATCTTTTCATCAGCAAAAAGCATTTCTTTCCATTCCTTTGCCAACTTTTTGGCAGAATCTGTAGGTCTCCAATGGAAAATTCCAACATTGTAGGCACCACTGACTATTAAAGACAACAGAACAGTACCATCAGTATGAAATAGGGTTTAAAGAACAATCAAATGCCATAGTACGAGAAATACAGTCATAGATGAAAGAAGCAACAAGTGAGAAAGAATATCAGATTGGCTGCTCAGATTGTAAAATAGTAAAAGAAAAATCCAGGGAAGGGAGTTGTGATTTGAAGGTTGCATGTTCAGAAGTGCTATGCTAGTCCTTTGTATTATTATACCATAATATCATTCTCCAAATCTAAAGCCATACCAAAATGCAACAAGGCAGTCTAAACGGACATTGGAAAACCGAATTCAACATGAAAGGTGATTTGAAATTCAGAGAAGGGAACACTTGATATTCACGTCCACATACATCATTTGACTTGCAAATATAGGTTAAAATTGCTGTATAATTAATAAGGATGACGAATAAAAGTACTATGGTATCCAATATAAGAAAAGAAAAAAATGATAACGGTGAATTCTGCTCATTTTATAATCTTCACCTTCATGCCAAACCTCCAGACTATCATCAACCACAGTAGGTATAAGTTGATCGCTGGAAGTTAAAACATCTGCCCCTGGATAACGTGCAAGATATGGAAGTGGATCCTGTTCAACAACAATATATTTGTAAAATAAATACTAGAATTAACGATGATCACATAATAGGCTAGAAACTTCCCAAGAGATGAAAATAAAGACACATAATGAACATAATAGTAAAGATCATAATGGGTCCGTTTGGGAACGTGGTAGAGAAGTACTTTTACACAAGCCGAGGTACATATGTGGAGGAGATTATTTCGTTTTGTGGAAAAACGCTGTTGAACGTGATAGTAAAGATCATAATGGGTCCATTTGGCTTTTGCAAACGTTGTTCCAAACAAGCCCAATAATGACATAGGAGGATCAAAAGAAACAACACCAACAAATCCATGTACCACTGGGTTGGGTTGGCTACATGGATCACGCAATGTCATTGTGCTCTATCATGGATCATATCCCTGGATAAATTATTAACCAAAAGATCTTTCTATAACCTCTTTAAGCATGCGCTTCAGTCTTCCTTTTCTTGGGGAATTCCAAGATGGAAGCTCTCACAAATCTCTCATAACTGAATTACCCTTTTTTTGGGGAGGTGCAGGAAAAAATTTTTGGCCAACATGCATTCTGCTGTTCTTTTTGCATAATTCATTTGGTTCCAAGGGAACGAAGGGCAGGGGAGAAAATTCAAATGACTTCGATTGAGAAGAAAGTAGTCAAGTGAGGTTGACAAATTTAATAAAGAGAAGGCTTAGGAGGAAAAGAAAGAGCAAGGAGAAGTAATTAAAAGTTATTCAATCCTACTTCTCCATTCTTGTAAAAAAATAAAATAAAATAAACTTGTTACAGTTTCCCCTCCCCTCCATTCCCCTCAAACCAAACAAAGGTTTAAGTGAGCAAATCGAAAAACAATCAATTAAAATGACTTAAAGAACATAATCATAGAAATGGAAGTGAGCACCTTTAACCAAACCATGTCAGTGTCACACATCAACAACTCAAAACCATAAGGCAAGACTGAGTCTATCAAAATAGCCTTTTCTCTTCCCATTTTATGAAATGTGGGAGATCCCCAACCAACATCTACGGTGCTCAGGTGACTGCCCATGTCAAAAACTGGTACACCTTTCCAATACAATGCCTCCAATAATTTGGTGTCCATCGCACCTGAAACGGTAGATTTCATACTCATTTTACACACTCTATTAAACAAGTTAGGCTACTCTAACAAGGAGTGATTAAAATATAGAAAAATTACATGATAAAGAAGGATAGAAAGACTAATGCTTACCAACAAGAAGATTAGAAAGTCCCAAATCTGTCAAGTGTCTGACCCAATTCAGAATAAAATCCATGAATGCATAGTTACCAAAGGTCACTATTATGATATTATCCTTCACTCTTTGCTGAACCAACTCTTTGGTCAGTCGGAAAGCCTTCAAAGGAGGCATCTTATCATTCCGAGGTGGGACTTCCCAAATAGGCCTTGCCCACTTATTTGGCGGCCCTGGGGCAGACTTTAGCGTAGGATGTGCTATATCTGGCTTAGAAAAGTTGTGTGTTTGATCTGCAAGGCGTTGGTGTTCATCTGAAAAATCATGATCGGGTTAAGTTAAAAATCACATCCATATGGGAGAAGCACGAGGATTGATGAGTCAGAGAGTGCCTTGACAAAACAGAGAAAGATAACCAACGAGCAAGAGCTATATCAAAACTGCTGCCCACAAGTAAAGCAGGTGCACTGAATGGCAATTCCCATCCAAAATCAAAAGGTAAAATTGATTCATATAATGATGAACTTAACTGTTGAAATACGCTCAAACTCATTCCAACAACATACATCATGAATCATCTCCAGAAAAGCATGGACATGAACACAAGGACAAAACAGAATCTGATACGATGTCCAAGACATGTTGAACACGTATACAACTACCTTTTGATTGCTAGAGGTCCATAGCTTATGTCTTTGTCGGTTAACATATCTTATAAGCTGACTTCAGAAAATAAAGCATGATTATGTCACATCACAGAAAAAATGAAGAACCTTCTTGCTTTCCTTCTCTAGCAGAAATTGGATAAAACTTCCAGCACTCCACAATTAACAGCATTTCAAGTGCCATCATTCAATTCAAGAGTTAACTAATACTCTACACTCCATGAAAACAATCCCACACCACACCCAGTTCTATTGCTATTGAATACGCGAATAATATATAAAAAATAATTATGACTACAAGAGACCACCGTGGAAGACAAACGTGCATGAGACATTTGTTATCTGAGGAAGAAATTTTAGGAGATAACTTAATTACTTAAGCATCACCTTCTCATGTTCACCTAAAGGGGGGCTTCAGGGACAGTCCATTTAAAGACTGATTCATTAATACCATTACCTAACTTCCTCAGAAAACTAAATGCAGACTTTCTCGCTTCGAATATTCAACTCGTTAGTGCAGGATTATGTCTTCCTCTAAGATCTGTTTACATTCCCATACCATATTATGGTTTCCCCAGCTGTAGATTCCAATTCAATGAATATTTCACCAGCAAGCCAACGATACCAAGAGCATGAAGCATATCAAGAAAAGGGAAAAACTTCAAGGCAATCAAGAAGAAGACGCTAACATCACGGTGAAAAGCGTAAAGCAGCGGACCAGGAAAGCGTACCCAAACCTGGAGCGAAAGCGGAGGGAGAAGAGAGCCAGCCAGAAGTATCACCAGCAGGCTTGCTCGAATATATGGCGGAGAAGACATACAAGGAGGAAACGACGATGCCAACGATCACAGTTGTGTAGATCGTCAAGAACAGAGGCTTCGAATGAGCCACATCGTCACACGCATTTCTCCAAGCCATGCCTTACGATTCTTCTTGATACGCCCACTCTCCTGTCTACTCCCAATCAAACGTTCAGAAATCACATGAGAACAACCAACTCTCCAGTTCCTGTATTGTCGCCGTCACGTAGCTTCTACCGAAACACGAAGATGAAAATGGCCAGGTGAGAAGAAATTCCAAATTCCGAATGACTGATTTGAGAAAAGTGGGTGGTCAGATTAGGAATTGATTGGCGCAAAAGGGCCAAGTCTCATCAGTGCAAGGTCAAACCAGTAAGCTGGCCGCACCGGAGCATGACCATGCCACTTGCCCAACGAATCTCAACAACCACTGCTACTACAGAATTGGATTGGATCAATTCTAATAATGTTTACATCATTTCCTCTGTTCTTAAACAAGCTAAATAAACAAACATGCCTGGTCAAAATTACGCGGTGAAAGGCATGATCAGATGAAGAATTGACTTGTTATTTACAAACAAACAAGGAGAATTCAAAGAATCCTTCAAGGAAAAGGACTCTCTGACTCTGTAATAAGTAATTAAGTATGTTACTTGCCTATCCGGGAAGAAAAACTAGCGTGAAAGTAATTTCTCTGAAAAGACAATTTGCAACGAGGCTAAAGAACTAGCCAATGAGCCTGCGAGCTCATGAGTAATAACAAAACTAAGCATTACATTGTACTAAAATATAAACCAGATTTTATATTTGGAAGGAAAGAAGCAATTAATCTTCATTATTATTCCTTCTATGAAGTAATGACTTGTAGAATAATAGAATTATGGGTCTTCTCATTATTTTATTATTTCTTCAGATCCAACTACAGCACCCTCTCATACTCCTCGAAAATTGTTGGCCAAAAAAATCCTCGTAAAATAGAATTAATGCAGATTCTCACCCACAAAAATATGCGGATAATGTATGATCAAAAAAAGAAGCATCACATGTGGTCGTTGTGGAGCTGTAGATGGGCTATTGGGCTACCCCAGAAAGACAAATCCGGGAAGCCATGGGCTTTTGATGGGAGATGGAAAGCCATGAACAATTAACCATGGGCCTTTTCGAAATTGATCGGGCTTTATTTCAGCGGGTATTTTGTCATGCCCAGCCCGTGGGCTTCAAGTGCAACATTCTCTTTTTATTTAAGGAACTAAGATTCAATGTATCACAATGGGCTCATAGATCCATATAAGGTCAAAGTCCAATCCTTACCTTACAATTGAACACAATTTGATATTTTCCACTCGATTTCAACGAAGAGGGGGCCAATCCCTCTATACTTAATAAATTAAGATTTGAATTCTTACTAAAAAATGTATCTACATTTAGAACATTTAGAGATCCATGCAAGGGCAATGTACAATCTATACCTAACAATCGGAAGCAATTTGATATTTTTCATCTACAGGATTGAATTTAGAGGAATGGGTTAGCTCCTCACCATGTGACGAACTAATGTTTGAATTCACATTGAAAGAGGTATCTACATTGAATGCTTGATAATATTTTAAATATGATTGCTTCCGATGATAGATGTGCTTAGTAAGACAAAAAATTTGATATTTTCCACGCCATAATTGAAGAGGTGGTCTTGTGAAGCCCTCTCTCTTACTAGCCCATCGTAATTGATATATTTTATCAATTTATTTACCCAAATTAAATAATTAATGTTGTAAATCGTAGCAAACTAAAAGCAGGCAATTGTAACTTCAGTTATCTAACACAAGGCTTCATTTTTGTATTTCAATTGTAAATTCTTTAGTTTAGATTGCAGTTACATTTCCTGAGTTGGGGGTATGAACCCCAAAACTAATAACATAAATGCCACATATTGTACCACTCGATCCAATAGTCTTTGGTACGAATCATGTTTAGATGCTAACCTATTAAGTGGAATTTTCAAAATAATCATTTCTACATAAAATCATCACTTGACACTAACGTTGTCAAATGATGTGAGAACTAAAAGATACTTCTATATTCACAGAAACAAACTTAATAACACAATTAGAGGAATTAACATGCACTTTTACTATTACCAATCAAAAACCATCTCCAGAGAAGATGGTCGAAGGGTCTGTCTCTTAACCATCTCTCCTGGATTTGATCCTGAAATCTCTCCCGTTGGAGGATGGGAATGGAGCTAGCGGGCTTGAGAGGGTCACCCCGTCGAGTCTTTAAAGGACTTGGTCTTGATTAGTCGGTTGACAGATATTTGGTAACAAAGTTTAGATAAATTGCCGGATGCTTAATGGTTAAATGCTATTTTAAAAAAAAACCATCTGTAGATCATATGCATTAACGAGGCAAGTTATTATAACTCAAACCATGGAGATTAATAAAATAATTGCACGTACAAGAGCAACTCAAGTTGTTAGTTAATGTAATTAATTCATAAAACTTAATTTGAAGCAAAAACATTTTGTATAGATTGAATAGATTCAAATTCTTCTCTCGAGTGGCAAAAGCCTCTGCATTATGAAACACAAAGTCCAATTCAACCACCACTTGAGCATTAATATAATTATCTATATAATTTGTTTGAGCTAGTAGCCTCCATGACTTGGAACCAGAAATTCAAAGCCTAGTGGAACTTGTCCTTATTCAAATAAATATATAAATAATTTGGGAGTACTGCTCCAGATTTTATTTAATCTGATGTCATTTTTTATGCATAGCATAAATGTACATAACTAATAAGTCAAACTCTATGCCAGCAGGCCAATTCTTAACTAGTTGCTTGGACATGCATGCATGATTTTTTTTCCTTTTTAATTTTAAGTTTCTTTTCATAAAATAAATATGCAGCGAATCCAAACTCATAGCTACTGAGTAATAATATGCTTAAAATATTATTGCACATGATCCTAGATAGGGCCATGTTATATAGCTACACATAGTATATTAAGTATGTTGAATATAAAAAAATATGTAATGCTTCCAAATTTTGTGCCATCGATGGTGGAATTTGATGGATCTTGCAAGCGAACGAAATAAAAATTAATTTTTCATAGAATAATTAGGTCAATTTAGCAAGGGCATTCAAAAAATAAATAAATAAATTCCTAGCCTAGTCAGAAATGACTAATCCTCAAGTTCTTCTTATTGGGTGCTACCAATCAACAATCCTAATTAATATTTCTCTACTATTATTTATTAATCATTTTTAACATATTTTACACAAGTGAAAAAAACCTTGAAGTATTTGACTCTATTTTAAAAAATTAAAAAAAATATGAAAACAAAAACACTTGCTTGGTGTTTCGTTTTCTTGTTTTTAAAAACAAAAAACGGAAACTTATTTTTAAAAAAACTAAACAGCAAAAACAACTTTAAATTGTTTTTTGTTTTTATTTTTGCATCTCTTAATATTTCAGTGGGAAAATTGAAGAACCGTTTATTCGTCCCAAGATGACTTTTTCTCTATTTAAGAATTTGTGTTATTGAAATTTCCACCTCCGCTTTAAATATGTTTACTTTTAAATTAATTTTTTAGGACAATTATCCAAACTGATTTTTTTTTTAAACTTTTTTTTGAAAACAGTCTTAAAAACAAGAAACTAAAAGGGGAAACAAACAAACCTTTTAAATTTCATTAATTTTACCTTAAAATTTTATAATCTTCCAATTTTATCCCATTCTATATACATATTCAATTAATATAAAAAGTTGATGAGAAAATAATATCTACCCATTATCTCACGTTTTCTTAAAAAAACTTAAATAGAAGTGGTTTTAAAAATATATAATTTTCAAAAGATTGAGTTTTTTAACTACCTCAAAGGTTCAAACTATTTTTCTAACTTATGAAATTTAATTAAAAAGAACATAGACTATTGAAGATAGGAAAAAGGAATACTCCTCTCAATTTATTTATAAATAACTTTTAGTATGTTTCATTAGAATAAATAAATAAATCTTAAATCACATTAACATTATTTTAAATTTAAATTTAATGATATGATTTATAAATATATAAAATAATTAAAATATTCTCTATCTGCCTTATAAATTGCACCATATTTAATAATAGAATTATTAGTATTTTTAGATATATAAAATACCTGAACGTTGAGGCCTTTACTTTTTTTTTTTGTACCAATGTACCTTTTTCAATAACTGGGCCACCTGGCACTTCTTCTAAATTTTATTTTTAAATATTCGAACAATTAACTAATTCAGATTAAGGTTTTACAACCACAGTATCTCTCTCCGAAGGTTTTTTTAACAGGGTGAGATTCAAACTCAACTTACCCACGTAGTCATCCAACCTGTCTAGACCAATTACCCTTGGTATTATTGTCAATGTTCATATAATGAAAAAGAAACTGATTTTTGTTGAAAAGTCAAGTTTATCTTGTGAATTTTTATTACTCCTATTTATATACTCCTTTTGTCTTATTACATAGCAGAAAGAGAAAATTTTATTTGATTATATACATAAATTATCTCATTAATTTTTTTATGTGAATGTACAATTTTATCATTTATTTATTATGCATTGACTTCACTCTTACATGTGGTAATGGATATCAAATAGAAATAAAGTTATAAAGTTATTGAATTCTAATGCGGAATTAATGAAGTTTAAGATTTTTTTTAATATATATATAAATATGTTGAAAGTAACTTATAATTAAATAGAATCTAATGGGTAAAATATAAATTAAGGTCCAATTAAATAATAAACGTGTCATGGTTGTAATGTACTTTGCACCAAACCCAATATAAATCTTACTACTATTCTCATGTGGTTTCTCATAACTTTTTTAAAATAAATATATATATTGATACTAATAATTAACTAATTATCTTAATTAGCTGGAATATGCCAAGTCTGTCAAGTACTTGATGCAACTGGCTTTATGTTGCATTGACTAGTCACTTGGGGGAAAACGTAGTAGTTAATGAAGCACGCTGTCAGGAGCATGCTTCATCCCCTCAATAAAATTGTGTTTAATTATATATACACGTACTATTGAGTACTCCCTTAAATTTTAATTATAGGACAAAATAATTTCATTTAAAATATATACTCATTTGATTCTATTTGTAAGTCACTTTTAATATATTTCATACAGATTAGGTAAAACTTTAAACATTATTAAACCTGCTTTAAAATTCAACAATTTTTCAACTCTATCTATATTTAATATCTACTACAACACATGAGAGTAAAGTCAAACATAATAAATTAAAGGTAAGATTGTATATTTATATGAAAAATTTAATGAGATGACATAAACATTCTAAAATTACGTTATGCTCCTTCATTTATTGATGTTCTCACTATTTTTATAAGATTCAGTGTGAGTGTGTGTTTTTAATTTTAATATGACTCATCTTTACGGTGGAGGAATACATCAAATTGATAAAAAGAAATTGTTATTTTTATTTTGAAAAAAATTTATATTATCTGCCTTTACAAATAATTCTCACGTTTTTTCTCCCCTCTTAAATAAGAAGAAAATTAGAAAATGATCATTAAATACGCTGCTAAATGACTTATATTTTGAACAATTTTTTTCCCACAAGTAACTCATATAAAGGGTTAGAGTGGTAAAGTATTAAATATTTTTTTATAAATCTCTGAAAGTCAACTACTTCTGTTGATTAAGGATTATCAAGTAATTAATTTTGACCAATAATTGATAGGAGATGGAGTATAATATAGCAGTATGTAGCACTTCAACTTCATAATACAAATATCTATGTATAATACGATTGTACCAATAATGTACTTGAACGTGTACATATCGAACTAATTAAATGGAAGCACGTGTCTATGGTTGCATGAGACATTGCTTATGATTTATTATTATAATTAATTAATTTACATGTGTGTGTGTAAGTCAAACGGGGCTTATTCCGCTGGCCCAAAAAGGGTTTTATTATTTAAAGTAAAGCAGTAGGAATATAGATTGACCAAACTAGAATCAATTAATCATTTTCCATAATTACTTCACTTGATAATTTTATTTTTTATAGGAGTTCAAGTATACGTGGAAATAAATTCTATTTTATCTCATAATCAGTATCAAAATTATATACATTAATTTGTTTGGATAGCTAAAAATTAGGGAAATTCAAAGAATTCTTAGTAGGATTAATCTGGGATTTGAAAGTGTTGCATTTTTACAACATCGCTCCTCACCCATTTCTTTTAAAAAGCTATCCACTGGTGCTTAAGCTTCAGCAATGGACATTGAGAACCCTTCTTTAACCATTTACTATAATGAATTAACTATTTATCTTAATCGTTTAACAATTGGCAAAAACATTTTAGCTAATTTCGCACTTAAATAAATTAATCTAAAAAGAACCATGTTTCAAGTGTTGTGAATTGCTAGACGATCATGGTAAATGGGTAATTCATTATAATGAATTAGTTATCACAGTGCCCAACCATTGACCCTCGTACACCACCTTGATTCAATGAAGTTTAGATTTTTCAAACATACCAACGCTAAAACGTGACTGTTTGAAAAAGCGATAGAGAAGTATTTTTACATAAATCAAGGTAAATATATGAAGGTGATTATCTCTTTTTACAGAAAAAACTGTTGAACGTGTGTTTATATTTTACAATCACTTCATCAAACAAGTCCAATAATATTGTGCTACATCTTCACATATCAGTTGGCCGGACTTCTATTTTAAAAAAAAGGCATTCACAAAATCCAGAAAAACACCAGGCTTAAAGATCAACTAGGCTTCAAAAGTAATAATTAAAATATAAATTGTAGACCAACTAGCAGGGTAGCTAGGCTTTTCGCCATGAATCTTTTTAAGCCAGAAAGCATGCACCGTGGAGGCAAAATAATTAAAAATCTAGTCAAGCTAGGGGAAACTTTGGTCATTTATTATATTCTTATAGAATATGATTTCCTTTGATGGATGGATAAACACAACAAGTAGAAAAAAAAGGTGGGACAGCCTTGAAAGAGTGGTTTACAACCAGATAAGCTGTAAATCATCAATCAAGTGACCAAAAAAAACAATTATATCAATGTGGGGGCATGCCGGAATATTATAGAATATTATAGTTGTTGTTGTTATTGGGGTATTTGGCAAAGCGATTGAACACCCTAAAAGTACGTTCAACAGTGTTTTTCCGCAAAATGAGATAATCTCCTTCACACATTTGTCTCGTAAATGGTAAAAGCACTTCTCCACCGCTTTTCTAAACGGACCCATTATTTATTCTTTTTCTTCTTTTCCCCTTTTCCTGTCTCTGTCCTTCAATCCATCCTCCCCATTTATTTTGTACCGTCTCACTAGTTGCCAAAGGAATATAAATATATAACTTACAGGAGACACCAGATTCAGCTTTGACTCCATTACGCGTTATATTATTATAATTATATACAGTTATTATTGTAATATAATTATTATTATTATTGAACTGAAAAACCCAAGTGTGTGTGTGTGTGTGTGAGCTATTCTTGCATAGATGTGAGGCACAAGAGTACAAGAATTCGAAAGGGGGAGATGCCAAAAATGGGTTATATATGTCCTAATCAGGTTATTAAAAAGGACGGGGGTTGAATAATTAGGAATAATATATCCTTATTGGTATATATTATATTCCAAAACAGCTTAATAATTGCAATATGTGGCTGGCTGTATATATTGACCACTGGTTTTGGGAGTTGAAGTGGTTTTGGGAGCTCACACATACTTTTATCAAAACCGAGTTCTGGTTTATTGTTTTAGCCCATAGGAAAATATACTCTCAGATTGGATCCACGTTTTCACATCCAGTTTTGCAATTCACACAACTGAACAAATATTTTATTAAAACCCCATCCACCATTCCCCCACATGCATTAATTAACGATTGGGATAGAGAGAGACACACACACACAGCTTTACGCGCACAAAACACTCTTCCTGCAAATTCCAATATTCAAGATCCCGAAGTAAGAATGAGTAAGAAAGATGTACAATTAATTACAATAAGGAAAACATAAATTAAATTCTCAGATAAATATAAAGTGTAAGTTACTATAAGGGGCTGTATCTCAAAATTTGTAACTTTCGTAAACATTGAAGAGAGAGAAAGAGGGAGACAGAATCCATGCAGTCAAGTTTGGCTGAGGGGGGCTTTTATTGTGGCATCTGGTCAATGTTTTGGAGGACAGTGGGGTAGTGTGAGTGTACACTGAGAAGGAAGCAAGTGGAGAGTGTAATCGGTAAACACACACACACACACACAGAGCCCCACATCAAATGATAATGTGTAGACCATTTTGACCCACATCAATGTGCAAGTAGATGATGGATGGATAAAGAAGACGAAGAAGAAGAAGAAGAAGAAGTCGTGGCTAGCTATTGCACTCAATCATGACTCATATATATGAGTCACTTTCAACTTCTCTGCATCTCCATCATTCTATTATTCGATTCCATGTTGCAATTTTGAATGCTTTATTCACACACACAAACACAAGTGGCCTTAATTAGCTTTTGGGGGGGATTAATGTATACGTATAAATGGAATACATATGATGGTGGGGTTACCTTTTACTCTGCCTTATAGATTTTTGGATTTCAGTACCTCATCATATATGCTGTTTCCATTACATAAGCACTTTCCTCTACTACGCGTGCTTTTTTGGACGGGGGCTCACACTTTCTAGTACATGTGAAAATTGTTGAGTTGGGTAACAGCTTTCAGATGGACCCATCAGGAACAGTGAGACAGGAGCACTCCCACCTGTTGTAAATTGTTTTCACCTACCACGTTGAATTCTGGCCATGAGATATACTTACATTTACAATTTGAATGTGTAAAGTTTGAATTCCCATTAGGAGATGTACTCATATTTAATGCTTGATAGGGTCTAAAACAGGGTTACTTTTAGTAGGAGAATACCTATGCTTAGTAAGAAAAAATTGCTTTCAGTTATCCAGTTAGAATTAAAAAGAAGATAATACTGAAGCTCATTAACAAATACTCCCAACACCAAAGAATATCCTGCCTATAATATCTTGTTAAAAGTCAATTTTCCAAGTAATTAATAGCTTTTGATTGTCTTGAAAAACCAGAATATCTTACCAGTCATGTATTACATTTATATATGTTGTAAATTTTTTGATTTTGAAAATTTTTGTTGAATGTGCGTGTGTAGATTTTGGAATATTGTGGTTTTGTTGATTTCACATTGATTTTTTTGTATGTTAGGCACATTATTTTGTTTGCGATACTGTCGGGTACTAAATGTGAGTATCATTGTTAAAGGGGATTCACACATTGGCTCATCACGTTATATAGAAGGCTAACACATTTTACTAGATTCAATCCCCATTGGTAATGCATGTAAATTTTGGATATATTAATTTGATCCTGGCATAAAGACAAAAATGCAATGGAAGTCAAGTAGCATGATACTGGGATGGATACAATTGCATGCAATGAAGACGAAGAGGCGTGATACTTGGAATGAAGATGACACAAAGACAAAAGGCCTCTTGTGTGAATGTCGGTAAAGAACATTTATCCAAATCGAGATAAAACTCCTATTATATATTTACCTTGTATATCATATTAGAAAAATAGCTTCCATCGCTAACTCAAATAGATACAAAGACAATCATCATTACAGGGGGATGAAAGATTAGGGTTTGTGTAGGGCTTTGGTATGTATTTTGTTGGTGTTTAGTGTTGGGTTTGGTTAGAAATGGATGCTTGGTCCCGAAGATAAAAATTGTTGAGCAACAAGATCAATCTAATCTCTACGGATTGCCCATCAATAAAATTTTTATATTAGTGGTAGAATTTAAAATTATAACATAGTGAGTTGTAAGTCAATTACTTACCAATTAGATAAATTTTTATTGGCAGGTATGATCTATAATGGTACAAAAGTAACTGTTGCAAAACAAACCAAAATACTTTTTGACATAATTGACATTTTTGAAGAAAAAATATCCCAGACAACTATTTGCTTTTAAAATCACCCAAATGGGATTTTTGGTTTTCCAAAAATGCTTTGAAAGTGTCACCTCAGATTGAGTTTAATAATATTCGAATATAATCCAATTGGATAATCATATTAAAAAACTTTCACAAACACTTTAGATTACTCAATATAATGTTGTTGCTGCTTATCATATGTTATTCTTTATATCATCATCTTTTATCCATTGAATTGTATTCCCTTCCTATTATGTTAAAGATTCCACAGTGTACGTTGATCATTTTGATCCATTCCTGATTCCAATCAAGTGGTCAATGTTCCATTCCTGCATAAGACCAAATATTATTCTTTCCTTTTCTGTATTTATATAAATATATCTTATCAAATAATATTTAATTTAATCACACAAAATAAATCAAATAATACGAACAAGGATTAAAGATCACTTATTATACTCCTCAGTCCTCTCACCTATACTTGCCCAAAACCCCCCTCATTCAATTTTCTATTATTTTCTCCTCATATATATCACGCAACCTTTTTCCCCATACAATTATATATGGATTTTGTCTTTTCTCCATGTCAATGAATCAATCTTAACATTTTCATCACTACATTTGATGGAGAAAAACATTTTTCATCTTACTACTCCAAATTTTTATCTTATTTTTCTTTCATAATTTTTTATGTTTAGTGTATATTTAAGAACTCTTGATCTGTTTCTTTGCTTTAGCCTCTCCATTTGTATCACATCTATGCCACCTCTATCAATTTCTCCGTCACTTTATTATATGTCAATACCAAATACGTTAACTTTGAGGCTTGTGAATTTATTTAATCTTTAATTTTTACTTTCAAATCATTTTTAACTTGCCCCTTATTAAATTTGTGATGCATATATCCATCCTGCAAGCTCCTACTGAGAAGAAAATGATTTGATCATATAGCTTACTTTTAGAGTTAATTTCTTCTCCTGACTTCTCAATTAAAACTATATTTATCTATAAATGACATAACTCAAAAAATTTATCTTCTATGTGCTAAATAAAAAGGGTAAAAGCTCAGGAATGATCATTAATTAGCATGCGTTTACTGGCACAGGAGTTTTCTGTTCCACCTCCTCACGTTTATAACTTCAATATATGGAACAAAGGATATTTCTTTTTTAGGGCCTTATATAAGACTTCTCTCAATAAAAGGTATATACAAGTAATTTTCTTGACTTCGTTAAGTTTCCATCAATCTCATGTAACACAATAGGGTCTGTAAAGAGCTATTGGTTCGATTTAACTCAGTACAATTAAAATTCATTTAATCCAATCCAATTCAAATAAGCTCTATAATAAAATCGTATCAAACCAAATTAAACTGGTTGGTTTAGTTAAACTGAATTTTAGACCAGTTGATTGGACTGTTTGGTCTTGTCTAGGTTAGTCCCGAATGATTTTTTTTATCTTTTATAACTTGGATGTTGTTTTTATTATTATTGCTAAATGTTGTTGTAAAATCTTATGGATTTATAATTAAGTTTTAATGTTTGGGATGCATTTTACAATATTATAGGTATTTTTCATAATTGTGTTAATCATATTAAAGTATTTCCTCTCATAAAAAATATTTAAAACAAATTGAAGTCCTAGGCTCATTCAAACAGTTCAGTGATCCAAATCACCCTCGTATTAAACCGCAAGTAAATAACTAACATGATCATATATGATCCATGCACATCCCTATAACCAAAGCAGCCTTTATCGAAGAGGCTGGCTACTCTAGCATATTATATATCTAATTTGTTGTTTAAAACAAAAATCTTGTACTTCAATGATCTTCTCAATCACTCTTCTATAATCTTATGATTTTGTATTTATTTAAACCATGCAATCACCATTAGAGATGATCATGATGACATTCAAAATATCAAAACTTCACACCACCATAATTTAGAAAACGACATCATTTTTTTTAATTAGATAGCCTTATACCAATAGTTTAAAATAATAAATGTGATAAAACTTGTGACACTTCATTTACAGAAAAACTCAATTCCACTAAGCGATATATAAAACTATTCATATAAAATAAAAAACCATTAGCACCCACAAATCTCCACCTCTATTTTTTTTTGAGAACATAAAGTGGGGAAGAGTAAGCATGAGGTGTCAATTTTCTAGATGAAGAAGACTAGACCAAATAATTTAATGTTGATGGAGGGATCCACTCCCAACAGTGGTGTTCGTTAAAAAGGAAGATCAGAGACAGAGAATCTTGTGGCTTATGAAGGATCGGGGATAAATCCAAAGCAACTTTTTTTTTGTACTATAAATGTATATTACTATGATTGATCATGTCCCTCCAACACTTCAAATCCATATCATCCATTGGGATTTTTAATTAATTACATCATCCTTGTGGTGAATGTCCCTTTCACTTCGTCACCTTTAACTCATATAGTGGCAACTGACATTTCTCTCTCTCTCTCTCTCTTTCTGTTTTCGTATCTATCTCTTATCTTCGCCTCTCTCACAACCTTTTTTTTTTCAAGATTTTTACGCTCGAATAATACAAAAAATGATAGCTGGAGGCAAATTTAGTACTTCTCATTTCTCAAAAGAGAAATTGGACTTGTTCGAAAATGTGGCAGAAAAATATTTTTATGCAAGTCAAAATAAATATATAAAGGAGATTATCTCATTTTACAAAAAAAATATTGTTAAACATACTTTTGAAATTTGTAAACGAGTTGTCAAAAAGCTCGACGCATGGGTAAGCCCTATTAAAGACGCATGGGTTAGAGCGTATCAAATTGACTTACCTATTTCATCAATCATCACGGTGTAATAATCTCAGCTTTCTTTTTCTTTTTTAATCAAATATATTTAATATTATTTTATTATGTATTGATATCTTTGTGGCCGGTAATGCCACTTGTTAACTTGACGATCTAATAAAACATGTTGAAAGTTTGTTGGTGGAATTAGTTTAACATGGACGTAAAGTGATCGATCAATAGCAGAAAAGGTTGAACTTTTGAACTTGCCTTTTCTAAGAAATATATAATAATATCATACAATTAATAATCATTTATATATCAAGTTGTGCGTGATCGAGAACATGTATCAAAACATCTTATGAAGTGTCTGGTTAATTGTTGAAAGTGGATCTGTAAACTCTGGTTCATATTATAGATTATATTGAGGAAATTTACCATCAGATCCCAAATAGGAGAATTAATGAATAAAAGGTTTCAAATATTCACAAAATTATCATAAGGTCCCAGGAGTAGCTACTCACGTTGTCATTAACAACCTTATCAACCTTCATTAACAACCTCAACGTACAGCTGTTGCTTGGACCTTATGGTAATTTTATGAATATTTGAAACCTTTTATTAATTAATTTTCCTATTTAGGATTTAATTGAAAATTTTTTATATGCAGTGATGTGATGTATACGTGACTTAATTGCATTTGATACTCTTAATTTTCCCATCGATCAATCTTTGTCGATTTAAATGTAACGTGAACGTTGGAAACAGCTGTTTCTTTTTCTTTTTGGGTCTTAGCTATAGTGATGCTTTTTTTGGCCAAATCTTAGTTAGTGATGTTATTTTAGTGTTTAATGAGTGGATTTTAATATGCTAATTAAATAAATTGGGAAATTAATTCTAGCATTTTTTATTTGATTTTGCTTACGGGGGAGAAAAGTTCTAAAACCAGACCTGGATCCCATTGTATCTTTCTTAATTTCTTCATTATTTTTGAAAATTTTGATCTCGACAATTAATAAATTTGTACGAATATATAGAAGGTTAATATAATTTGATCATTTAA
>JANTPZ010000733.1:0-31704 GCA_025593235.1 Vachellia pachyceras | reverse complement strand
AAACAACAAAAATAAAACAACAAAAGGCAGAGAAAAGAAACCCCAAACACCCTTAACCGGACGACCTCCCCTCCGACTAGGGCCGGAGAGAGAGGCGCCGGAAACCCTCGCTCACTGGAACGACGCACTCACGCTGAGAGAAAGATAAACCCTCACGATGAGAGAAAAGCACCAATGTAATAACATTTTGTCTTCGTCATAAAGCGAGTTACGTTATACCACCATAAACCACCTACTAAAATTAAACAAACTCAAAGCGTATACAATGCATTATATACGCGCATATAGATAAGTACAGTGTGTATTTTGAGAATTCGTTGGGAAAAAAGAGTTACTAATTTTGAAATGATCTTTATAGATTTCGATATGATTTTATATTAATTTGAGTACATCGTCGGAAAAAATTATTTCCCTAACATGCACAGTGTCTATAAAAACTTTTAATAAACAATCTAATTATGCTTTTGCCATTTGCATAATGTTTGGATTAACTTTGTACAAGGAGAAGAATGTTTTTTGTCATAGTTCATGCATCTATTTTACTTTTCGTATAACTATGTGGGAACGCGATTGAAAAGTACTTTTACGTAGATCGAGATAAATATGTGGTTGAGATTATCTCGTTTTACGGCAAAAATATTGTTGAACGTGCTTTTAACCTTTTTAAACTTTGTCACAAATAAACCTATTTGAAACTTACAGCCTCACATTTTAAAAAAATTTAAATAGTATGATTAACGCTATATTTGTTTTATCTACAAGGTTTTACTAAAAGGAGATAAATGAAGAAATGGGGAATGTGATGTAATTTTTTTTTTTTTGGGTGAATTTAATGTGCCAATTTATTTGCACAATTTTAGAAGGTTAAGACTTAAGATACTACCATACCGTACAGGGCTACTGGCACAGGGAAAAATTAAACATGGTACCTCAATAATTCTGCCTATGTAATAGAACCTTCCTCGATAATCCCATACGGCAAGTGGAGGCGAAAACTCATCAACATCAATGCCATCAACTCTGTTACACAATTATTTGTGAACATATCCTAAATCAAATCCCTAATTGACGTAACACCCATGTCTATACACACTTACTGTGTGAACCAAGCACAAAATTTCCAAGATACAAGTAATCCAAAGGATCTGACATCTTTTGACTTATTTGTTAATCTTCGTCCTTTATTGACTTCAATTTCTTGAAAGCACCCTGGGCCTCTTACGTACTAAGCAAAAAAAAAAAAGGTTAATAACAAGTGACGAGTTATTTCGTGAGCATATACGTACATACGTAACCTTTTTATTGCCAAAAGATTGCGTGTATATAAATCAAACCAACGGAAAATCACATACCGTTTTCATGTGCGAATGCATGAGACCAGATTCTTTAGAAGTTTTTATTAATAAAAATTAGGAATGAAAAATGAAATGAAATGGTTAATTACGCAAGCTTAATAATACAGTCACGACAAACAATAATTAAATGAGGGTACTCTGTTTAGATTAATAAAAACACAGACATATCACAAGGAGGCGAAAGCAAACCTGTGCCATGTGAGGAATTCCTGCTTTTGCGGCTAGTGGCCGTCCTAGAGTGTTTGTATATGAAAATTATTTTCTTTTTCTTTTTTGCCTTTGACACATTTTTTACGGGTCAAGAATCAAATACTGCTACTACTTTACATAGTACGACATCAACGGAGTTTCAACTTTATTTGGTGGGGATTGAGCACTGCATATTGTTAATCCAGGATCTCTTGCCTAATTAATGGAAGAAAATAAAATAAAACACATGAATTAGCATACAGTATAGCCATTGTGTGTATTATCATCTAAATTATTCCCTTAACCTAATCCAGCTTTTGGAAATGTTTGGGCCTCGAGAATCAGTAAAATCATGTTCGCAGCTGCCTTCTTTTCCTTCCCGTGGGTCCACACATCCATGGAGAATCCCCACAAACAAAGGCTAAACAAAATATTATTTTTAAAAGAATTATTAACAAAATTATTGCCACGTCCAAGAACATCACAAGGGTGATCGAATAAGATAATATTAAGCTATACCAATCCCAAGTTCATGTACCGGATCTCCAAAAAAAAAAAAACTCTGTTACTGTAAAAGGAAGATTCTATCATCCAACGGCCTCTTGTCAATATGACCCCCACCACCTTAATCGCCAACTCATCCTCCGATTGACTCCAAGTGACAAACTTTTCTTTTCATTTCATATCTCACAAATCGCAATTTCACCCCACCATTTAAAAGCAGCACCAAATGCGAATTTCAGTGGAATCTGAGGTGAATTCGGGGCCCAGGTTTCTAACCACGGGGAATTTTATCTAATAAATGACTATGATGCCTTATATAATTATTTAAAGAACGTTATTAATATGCTCCTGCCTTTTTTTTTTGTTTACTACCCCGCTTCTTTAATGAGTTCTTTTAACCATGCCTGTCTGATTGATTGCTTCGGGTCTATATTTGATGTCGGCTTGTTCACATAAAGGAAAAAGCTGTCTTGCTTTTGTTCAGCCTCTGGTTTCCCGGCGACAAGCCAGTTCTCTCTCAACTTTGATCCCGGCGACAGTATTCTGTTACCCTAGTTCTCGGAAACAGAACTGACTATCCATTCCTGTTTCTTCCGCTTCTCCACCGACGGTGACGGATATGGTGGCCGGAGGCTGACTCTACAAGTTTTATTTTCAGCTGGGTGCTAGATATTGACGTGGGTTTCTTTTCCCTTTATGGTTCCTTTCTCGATTGGACTAGCTATTAAAGTGGTTCTGTGGTATTTTGGCTTTTTGGGCACCAACAGCAGTTTTTACTTGCTTTTACATGCTTTGTTGATGCCGATGTTTCAGCTGCAAAGTTCTGGTTTTGGCGTTTTCATTCCAGCAGAAGTCCATTCTATTGGAATTTACTCCTGATCAAGATTTCTCCTGCTGAAAAAGCGGGGTTCGTGTTGAGTTTCTCATCCACCTCTTTAAACAGTTCTGGGGAAAGGGTCAGCTTTTTGTTGATTTTACCCGATGTTATCGGACAACTCTGTAGCAGAAAGTAAAGGAGATTCTCCATCTTGGTGGTCGTTTTTAGAGAATTGTCTATCTGTGAAGAGTTTGGTGAGCGAAGTTAAATCTTGGTGAGGCACGCCAAGTCCTGAATTTGCTTGGGTTATCATATTTATAGGTCGTCATGAAGGCTTTACCGAATGGCTACTTGCCTAATTCGGGTTCGGGCGAAGGTGTGTTTTCTGATGGTTCATTTTCTTAGGCTCTTAGTTCTCTCTCTGATCATGTTGTTATAATTTTTGGTGCACAGACCCACCTCAGTGACTTAATGGATGATTGCTTTTAAGGAAAAGGCTTTCTAATCTTTCTGGATTAGTTATATTTCATTTTAGATCCAGTAATTATCACATGTTCGTGAATTGGGAACTTTATCTTTGGATAAGTGCTAACAGGGTCTGAGGAAACAGGAATGGGAGCGGGTGGTTCAATTTTTCTTCATTTAGCTCATACCGTGTTTTCGTTGATATTTTTGCTTAACTAGATTAATACGTTAGGGTAGCTTCTCTGGTCGGAATGTATCTTTGCCATATTTCGTTTGTGAATGTTTTACAAACGTCTGGAAATCTGTAATTTTTTTTGTTCCAACTGTTACCTGTGGAAGTTTGTTTTGTTTGATCTTAAGAAGAACAAAGTTGGTTTAAAGATTAGGTGGAAAAATTAGGTTGGTGGATCATCAATTGTTTTTAATCACTTTGGTGAAAGGAGGTCTTCTAATCTTGTTTGCGTCTCTTCTATAATTGATGGCATTAGTAGTCCCATGGCTTCTCTCTTTCTCGACGAAATCAAATTCGATGATGTTCTGACCTTTGTAGTGGAGGCGTCAGTTGATGGTTGTACATGGTTTACTGCAGTTTTCCATTTACAATCAGTTAGAGTAAGTATATTAGTGGGAGTGAATCCAATCTACAGATTACAAGATTAGGAGAATAGAGAAAGAATTCTAGCAATGGAAATGTCCAGGAAGGTTATTTCAAGTATGAATCTGATTATTGAGCATTCTTTTGTAATACTGTAGTGAGAGCCTTTGAAGCATGTATTGACTCTTGGTAGTTTCACCCACAAAAATGCTTCTGAACCAAAGCCTTAAATCAAGTTTTCTGCTTCATTGAACTTCAAAAGCATGTTGTATTTATTGTCTTTTTTTTATAATGTGCTTGGAGTTCCTTCCATATTTATTTCTACTGTTATGATCATATGATGAGCATGCTGAGAAATGTTGAATATAAAGTTGACTTCTATCATTTTATTTATTGTTTTATATTGAATGGAGTAACAGCTTGTCTGTTCTGGTAACAGGAGAAAGAAAAACAATCAACTCAGAGTTATGGCATGCATGTGCTGGACCCTTGGTTTCCTTACCCCCTGTTGGAAGTCTTGTTGTTTATTTTCCTCAAGGACACAGTGAGCAAGTATGGTGCTCATGGCTTGATTTTAGACCAATTATTCTTCATTTTGGTGTCCGAGTCTGATGGAGTTTTTTTTACCTGTGACTTTCAGGTTGCAGCATCCATGCAAAAGGAAGCTGATTTCATACCCAATTATCCTAATCTTCCATCCAAGTTAATCTGCATGCTTCACAATGTTGCACTACATGTATGTGGACTGGGCTTTCATTGTTATGCAATATCGAAACCTTGTAGAGATAAATTTATAATACTGTAGAAAGAGATTAGATATATACTTTTATCTATCCTGAGATGCATCTTCCTCGAGTATGAAGTTAATTCATAAAGTTTTCCCTGAAATTATTGGACCATCCAACTCTAGTGGGATGATTTTGTTTTTAGTTTTTTTTAAGCTGACATTTCTGGATGAACATATATCCATAATTTATGATATTTGATATCAGTTGCCACATCATGGATCAACCATATCAATGATTTATGAGATCCCTGATGGTGTCATGTGATCCATACAACCGATCCCGCTGAGTGGGATAAGGCTTTGTTGGTGTCTTAAGAGATCCCTGAGCAAGAAAGTCAGTATAGGCCTTTCTGGTGTAAAGTTGGGAGCGAGCAATACAACATTAGATTCTGAAGCATTTGATATAATGTCCTGTATAATATTCTTGGATAGAATATATGTTGATGTTCATTCATGTTTTGGATCAGGCGGATCCTGAAACTGATGAGGTCTATGCACAGATGACCCTTCAACCTGTGAACAAAGTAGGTCAGCTGTTAAATCTGATTATCTGACAACTTATTGACTTTTATCTGTGTTCATTTCCTCATGTTTTCTTACCCTAACATTAATGTGAAACTTTATCAAGAATTGTTTCTTGTTCTTGTTTTTCAGTATGACAAGGAAGCAATGCTAGCATCAGACATGGGTCTGAAGCAAAGCCGACAGCCTGCTGAATTCTTCTGCAAAACTCTTACAGCTAGCGACACAAGCACTCATGGTGGATTTTCTGTACCTCGTAGAGCAGCAGAGAAAATATTCCCACCTCTGGTGTGTACAACTTTCTGATTTATTGTGGCAAATCTGGAAGAATTTATGTAGTGACCAAAGGAGTATTCCCTTTCTATACTAATAAAAAATCTTTCTGATAGGATTTTTCAATGCAACCTCCTGCTCAGGAGATTGTTGCCAAAGATTTGCATGACAATACATGGACATTCAGACATATTTATCGCGGTACTTCAATTTGACATTATCTTGATGCCATCTTCCTTTGATGAATTGTTTTTGGGAATCATCTTGTTGATGTATTATCAGGATATTTGAGTTTATAGAGGACAGAGGCATAAATTATTTTGTCAGTCAAGCAACCATAATCTGGTTATCATAAAATTAAAATTCTGAGGACCAACGCTCATTCCTTAACCTTGGAATCACACCAGGAGTGCTTCAACTAAATCATGAGTGTGGATGATCTGTTATTGATATTTTGAACGCTTCAATGCTAAATCTGTTAAAATGTAAATTGCAGGACAACCAAAGAGACATTTGCTGACTACTGGTTGGAGTGTTTTTGTCAGCACAAAAAGACTATTTGCTGGAGATTCTGTTCTTTTTATTAGGTAAGAAATATTTTTTTTGTAATTTTTAGAAATATGTTGCTACTCCCTTGCTGATCATTTTTTGTTATAGAGATGGAAAACAGCAGCTTCTTGTGGGTACAAGGCACGCTAATAGACAGCAGCCTGCTCTCTCTTCATCAGTCATATCCAGTGACAGCATGCATATAGGCATTCTTGCTGCTGCAGCTCATGCTGCTGCAAATAGCAGCCCATTTACCATATTTTACAATCCGAGGTACCACATCATCACATCAGATCATAACATGAGATGACATCATTTGAATATCCACCACAACCTCTTACAGTCTTGTTTAATTCAACAGAGCTAGCCCTGCTGAATTTGTGATTCCATTGGCCAAGTATAATAAAGCCATGTACACTCAAGTTTCCCTTGGAATGAGGTTTAGAATGATGTTTGAGACTGAGGAGTCAGGAGTTCGTCGATACATGGGTACAATCACAGGGATCAGTGACTTGGATCCTGTGCGGTGGAAAAATTCACAGTGGCGCAATCTTCAGGTTTTATTACAAAATCTATGATGTGGAGAAGTAATTTGTGTTACTATACTAAATAACATGGACTATGAAAGAGTTATAATTCTGCTTGATTTTCCATTCTGCAGAATTGGTGACTTGAATACTTTTCTGCTGCTTATAGTTTCTAGAATGCTTTATGATTTACACTTGCATTCTTCATTGCCTTAGTTGAGTGTATCTTATAACAGGCACTAATGTTAATGTCCGATGATCTAAATGTCTTATGTCTCCGTCTCCTATATATTTTACTTTGCTGAAAAAAATATTGAACCTGTCTTAGCAATTTGGCTTATAGAAGCAGTCAAATTTTTAACCTTTGATAGGTTGGATGGGATGAATCAACAGCTGGTGAGCGCCCAAGCAGGGTATCAATTTGGGACATTGAACCAGTAGTTACTCCTTTCTACATTTGCCCACCTCCTTTCTTCAGGCCCAGGTTCTCCAAGCAACCAGGAATGCCAGGTAGAAACCTCCTGACAATCCATGTAAATGTGGAACAACTGATAGTTTTTGTTGACAAACCCCAGATTGTTATTTCTCTTTTCCTTTAGTATTTTCCAATCTAGGACTCTATCAGTTTTTTTTACATTGCACAGTGCAGTAAATTTATGATACAGTGTCTAGGTATGCTGATGAATCACATGGGTTAGGTTCAAGTCGAGGGGATATGTGATTAGCATCAATCATCTGCATGATATAGAAGTGAAGTTGTGGATCAAACAATTTGTTATCGGTATTAAAGCTGAGTCTTTTAGAAGAGAGAATATTGGTGCAATCTGACTTCATGTGAACTTGCTTGCACATGTCTTTTACTGCCATTTTGCAAAGAATTTATCATTCTTATTAAGCTTCATGAGTAATTGCTTCATTGGGAGAAATGATATAGTTACCTTTATGATATCCTTGACTCTTGCTGCTTTTTGAGTGCCAAAAACTTGCACTAAAAAACCTTTATGACATACCTTTTCGTTTTGAGTCCATCACTTTGGATGTTATGTACAGTAATAGTGTTGATCATCCCTTTGATTTCTTTTGCAGATGATGAGTTTGACATGGAAAATGCATTCAAGAAAGCTATGCCCTGGCTTGGAGATGAGTTTGGCATGAAAGATGCTTCCAGCTCAATGTTTCCTGGTTTGAGCTTAGTTCAGTGGATGAGCATGCAGCAGAATAACCAATTATCTGCTGCACAATCAGGAATGTTCCCTTCTATGCTTTCATCCAATTCCCTTCACAATAACCTCAGCACTGATGATCCATCCAAATTATTGAGTTTTCAAAACCCTGTCCTCTCTACATCAAATCTTCAATTTAACAGACCGAATCCACCAAACCAAGTCAACCAATTGCAACAAGGTCCAACAGCATGGCCTCAGCAGCAGCAGCAGCAGATGCAATCCTTGTTGCAAGCACCCGTAAGCCAACTCCAGCAGCAGAGGCAGCAGCCGCAGTCTCAGCAGCTTCCTGAGCAACAAAATCTGACACAGCACCAGCCGCTGCCCCTGCCTCAATTGCAGCAACAGCGAGTACAACAGCCACATCTGCAGCAGCAGCAGCAATCATGTCAACAAGCCATGATAAACAATGGTGGTTCTAGCCAGATTCCAAATCAGAGTGTGCAGCAATCAATAGCCTACTCTCAGCTTCAGCAGCATCAGTTACTCTCAGCCAGCATGCCACTTCAGCAAAATATTCAATCACCTAGCAAGAATGCTTTCCCACTCACAACCTTACCGCAAGATTCGCAGTTTCAGCCACAGATAGACCAGAAAGCTAGTCTCTTGCAGAGGCAGCAGCAGCAGCAAATCCCAGTTGGAGATATTGCAACAAAGCTTGTCACAGAGGGCCCTGCAACAGCCACAGGTGGCTCAATTGCCACAGCAAAACCTGTCAGAACAACAGTTGCAGTTGCAGTTGCTGCAAAAATTGCAGCAGCAGCAGCAATTTATTTCTCCATCTTGTTCACTTTTGCAGCCTCAGCTATTACAGCAACAGCAAGCGCACCTACAAAACCAACAACTACCACAACCGCCTCTATCTCCGCATCAGCCTCAGCAGCTCAGCAACAATGCATTATCTGCAGAGAAGCTTCTGGTCAGCAACGGCTTTTCTTCTTCACCTCTGATACAACCGCAACAGCTTCCTTTGAACCAAGTCCAAAATGCACCGAAACTGCTTACAACTACCAGAGCTCCTTCCAACCTTACAGACGGAGATGCCCCGTCATGCTCAACCTCACCATCAACTCATAACTGCCAGGTATCTCCGCAAAACCTCCTGAAGAGAAATCAACAAGTGCCAGCAACATTAGGGGGGAACTTGGTAGTTGAGCACACTAATAATCTGGTACAGGAGTTGCAGGGCAAATCTGACATCCAGATCAAACATGAGTTGCCAGGTTTAAAAGGGCCTGACCAGCTAAAGTATAAAGGGACAATAACTGATCAATTGGAAGCCTCTTCATCGGGAACATCTTACTGCCTTGATCCTTGCAGTGTGCAGCCAAACTTCCCCCTTCCCAATTTCTGCATCGATGGGGATGTCCAGTCACATCCTAGGAACAATCTTCCATTTACTTCTAATCTTGATGGATTAACGCCTGATACTTTGCTCTCGAGAGGGTATGACTCACAAAAAGATCTTCAAAATCTGCTCTCTAACTATGGTGGTGCTCCAAGAGATATAGAAACTGAGCTGTCGACTGCTGCTATCAGCTCACAGTCATTTGGTGTGCCAAGCATGCCCTTTAAGCCTGGCTGCTCAAATGATGTTGCCATCAATGAAACTGGGGTTTTGAATAATAGCTTGTGGGCTAACCAGACTCAACGAATGCGAACATATACCAAGGTTTGTCAATTTTTCAAGTGCATATAAGTTCTTGATTTAGCTGATTTGCTGAATTCACACCTCAATTTTCATTGCATTTCTTACAAGGGTTACTATCGTGCAATGCATAGAAGGTGCAAATTGAGAGGGCTAGAGGTCTTTTTTGTTCTTTTGATTTTAATATTTCATTTACTTGAGGTACAGTATCAAATACAATTCACATATATATTCATTCAAGGTTTGACGGCTAACAAATCTTGTTTCTCCTTTTCATTTGCTTTCTTTCTTTCTTGTATTCCTCACTCAATACTTGTTTATCATCCATGCATGTCATGAATGTTTTCATTATTAAGTCTATAACGATTAATAACTTTAGTTGGCATCTTTTTCTTGATGATTTATATTATACAGTAGTTAGCCCTGTCTAGGGATTCATAACTCTTGTAATACCTAGGTGCAGTGTGCCTTGAAATCACCCTCTGCGTGTTGCGTTCAGGAGGTTAATGATGCTTTTAAAGTGCAGGTTCAAAAACGTGGCTCTGTTGGAAGGTGCATTGATGTCACTCGTTACAAGGGATATGATGAACTCAGACATGACTTGGCTCGTATGTTTGGGATTGAGGGGCAACTAGAAGATCCTCAAAGGACTGATTGGAAACTAGTATATGTAGATAATGAAAATGACATTCTTCTTGTTGGGGATGACCCTTGGGAGTAAGTAGCTAATACCTCCTAGTTTGTTCTATCATACATTTTCAGCCCTCCTTGTTTTGTTTCCTCAACCGTTCAACTGGTGTCTTTGCAGAGAATTTGTAAGCTGTGTTCAGAGCATAAAGATACTGTCATCTTCTGAAGTACAGCAAATGAGCCTAGACGGGGATTTAGGTAATGTTCCAATATCCAACCAAGCTTGTAGTGGGACTGATAGTGGTAATGCATGGAGGGGACAATACGATGATAACTCAGCCGCCTCATTTAATCGATGAGGATGTCAGAGTAGTTTATTTGTATATTTTGGAATCCTGAGGACCAACTTGGTCCTTGACAGTTCTGCTCATTGGCTTGCCTCTCTATAACAGAAGAAAGGAGCCACAATTATTTGAGGTGATGGAGCTGATTAGGTATGGTAGAAGATTTTTTAATGGGAGAAGTTTAGGATCTTAGACGTAGAGTAGCAGATTCGGTTGTTTTAATGTAGTTACAGACCTTGCCTTGAATCTGCTTTTCTCGTGGCTGCTGTTTTAGGAATTTTTTTTGGCCCTTTTTGGCTAAATGCAGCAGTATAGGCCAAGCAGTGTATAATAGATGGTTCTGATATGAAATTATTTTTTGGTTTACACTTAACATATCTGTAAATCATGTGGTAAAAGTGCAAAAATGTTGTAACCATAGTGATGACTCGGACTGCTGAAAATTCTAACTTTTTAAAGCAGCGACCAGGCTGTTTCCTTGGCGTCAATATCGGAGAAGTGCATTGTGGATGAGGACTAGGTGGTCGTTTTGACCTTTCTTTGCCGTTTGGCTGTTTGGTTTCATTTTGCAGTTGACTTCATTTATATAGAGGAAGGTATATCTCAGACGAACTGCTTAATAACTGAGCTCAAGTGTTTCTTTCTCACAAGTAAGACATATTTACAAGTCTTGTCACAAGTTGTTTTTGAAGTGGCTTGAATGTGGTGACTTGTACTGAACGAAGTGATTCCCAGGTAATTGTTTCTCTAGGACCGGAATGATGTGTTGGGATATTATAGCAGTAATAATATAATACATATAGAAACTTCCTTTTTTAAGCCGGGCATATAGAAACTTCCTTTATTCGTTGGGATATTATAGTAATGACAATATCCCTTTTGAGTTTAGAAGGAGTGAATTTTTTTGGAAACATTAATCCTTAGGTTTTTATGATTTGTCTCAATTTTGAATTTTTTCACTCCTTTGAGATAAATTAATCTACAGGGTTCATTTGATATAAATTAATCTACATGGGCCATCGGCCAAAATAAATTTACAGGATCTAATTCAAAATTGAGTTGAATTATAAGGATTTATAAATTAATGTTTTAAAATAAAAAGGACAATCTTTTTTATCCAAATATCATCATGACTCCCCCATTCTCCGAAAAATAGGAAATGAAAGTTATCCTATATAATCATAATTCCAGAGTTTTTTTAACTAAAAGGAAAGATTTACTATTCCCCTTCCTCAAAAATTGGTTATATTATGTTCCGTTAAATACTAGATGGTACATTTTGTCACATTTAGTATTAAAATCATATATACTTAAATCATAATTTTTTATACTTAAATCACAATTAACTTCTAATTCAAGAGAAGAATATACTTTATTCTCCATCAAACCCATTCAAATTCTACGTAATTGTTGCTTAGGATAGATATTATCAAAGTAAAACTAATAAATGGTGTAACAGAACAAAGGTTAAATCCTCTCAAAGTCCTCGGGCACCATCTCTATAAAATGTTTAACTAGGATTCTTTTGCATTCTAACATCATAAACTACGTATTATGATTGTACAGCACATAATTCAGTTCAACGGTCCGATCAACAATCTTTTACTCCAACCTCTGACCCTCCCAACATCTGTGGAGCGTCAGATGACACTAGACTGAATTGAGATGATTGAAACACTAGGTACGTATAACGACGATGGGTGTTATGAGCTGAAAACACATGAAATAACTTCTACACAGGTTTTCCCCCAGCCATTGCAGCACAAAATCTCAAGGTAAAATCCGCAACAAAACCATTTCATAACAAGAAACGTTTTCCAAAAAGAAGCTGCAGAATTGCAAGCATCCACATTTCGAAGTCACTACAGACCAAATTCCCCCTTCCTCCAGACAAATACAAAACATGAAAAACATTCAGGCATGGAAAGAAAACACTAGGAGAGGACAGCCATTACATCTGAGACCCTCAAGGTAATGTAGTCGGATCCATCCTTGCCCTTGAAGTCATTCCCCGCGTATTTGGAGTACAGAACAGTGTTTCCAGGACTCACGGACAACGGTTTTCTGTTGCCTTCCTCATCTAGAGGTCCTGGTCCAACTGCTATCACCTGTATTATCCAAAGCATAACAGATAATGACCATCCACTAGAAACTGATGCGGCAAGATTTCATTGGAACTAACACATTGTTCTTGCTCTAAAACATTCGTGTCTAAATTTTACCAAAACACTTGTATACCCAGGAAACTTTCTCATGCGTATTTGGGAATCTGTTAGGAGAGTGATTTAACACGAGTCGCAGTAAGTATGTGCGAGGAGTTTTATCTCGACTTATGTGCAACATAGTTTGGGAATGATTCCCAAACAAGCAACCCGTCATAACTTTACTATCAGGTGAGGAAGCATACCGTTCCAGTAGATGGTTTCTCTTTTGTTGCCTCTGTCAGTAACAAACCCCCTGCAGTTTTTTCCTCAGCCTCTGAAACCTGTGCCAATATTTAGTTTATGAGTGTTTTTAAAGGGATACACCTGTACGAATGATAGAAACTTCAGGTTAACAAAATGCTATGGAAAACTTCACAATCTAGATATGCCTACAGGATAGGAGCATCTTCTGGTAGGATAATTAGATGTCCCAATACCATGCCTCAATTTTCATCCCATGACAATATTCGAAATGCTCTAAACAGGGCATACCTTGATCAACACCCTATCATTCAAAGGTTTAAGATCCTTGATATCATCTGTTTCAAGGATACCAACAATGTCATCATCCTTCAGTATAAGATGCTTTGTGCCATTAAACTCCACCTCAGTTCCAGCATACTTTGAATACACAACTTGTGCGCCAGTCTGTAGAACATAAATGCATAGCATCAATTAGAAACTTAATGTGAACAGATAGAAAACAAAAGGGTTTATAAGAAACTCGTTAGAGGAACAATACCTTCACAGCAATGTCAACTTTGCTCTTCCCAACTGTCTTTCCCTCTCCAATAGCAACCACTTCACCACCTTGAGGCTTTGTTTGAGCAGTTGTAGGAAGTAAAATCCCACCATCAGTCTTCTCTTCAGAATCCTTAAGTTTTACCAGCACTCTGTCACCCAAAGGCTTAATCGAGGTATACTGCATAAGATAATTACTGATCAGACGTGTAAAGTCTAGAAACAAAGCAGGCAAAAAAATAGGACATCATGTACCTAGATAGTTAGGTTCAATTATTTTTGTTGAACATCATCTACTGGGTTAACTATTCACTCACAATTAGGTGCAGAGTTATCCCGTCTAATTTACTCAATAGGGGAAAATTGGACATAAAAGAAGACGGAAAAAAAAACTGATAGTAGTCTAGTAGAATAGATTATTTTTAAGTAGCAAGAGACCTGCGTTTATCTGCAAATTGTATCAAACATGTAACCAAACAAGCAGCACACGCCTCCATCGTCTGTAGATAATTAGTAAGACGGACAAGAATCTTTCAACTGAAGATATTAACAAGGACAGAGACTCATAACTAATGTTCAACCATCGCAAAGCCCAAGTGTGACATACTACTATGATACTCCGAGAATTATGCTGAGCGTTAACATTAGACTAGCAGGAGTTTATAAATACCGAGATGGCAGCTATATAATATATATATATATATAATTAGTGAAGAACAAAATTGAACCACGGATACCATCTATGACTGAAAAGTCAGATTGTATCATTTGAGCTGCCCCGTCTCTGTATGACCGAGGCAGTGTCGTAAATAGGATAACAAACAAGGATATTAACGATTACAAACAAGAAAACTACAACTGTGGCCATAATTTTAGAATCAATATTTTCTTTTCTTTTCTTTTCTTTTTATTAAAGCTCTTCGAGCTTAACTTGAGGATAACAACAATATACCTTGGGGGCAACCACAGTTGCGGCTTTAACAACCCAACGCCGGAAAGACCTTTGAGTAAGGCCACCTATTCTTACATGTCTGACAGCAGAACACTGAACCATCGAAGGTCGAAGACCTTCGAACGAGGGCAAATTCAAGGTAGAAAATGATGATGCTGTGAGCTGAGCGGTCGCCATGGCAGGTCTACTATCTAACCGCCCACAAAATCAGTAGAGGAACACAGGTTATCCAACATACTGGACTTAATGGCAGAAAGCAGGACATTAAAGAGCTAGGAAAAAGAAAAAATCGCAGCAGAATTAATCGGACTGAATGACAAAGAAAGTACAGGAGCTAAATTTCCACATTCTCCAGGAAGCGAGAGCACGAACCCAAAAAAAAAAAAAAAGGCACGAAGCTATAACACAGAGGAGAATGGAATAAGATGATACCTTAATTGGAAGTGAACTAACTTAGCACAGGTTCTAACTGGCTACCGAGCTTTGAGAGGGGGAGGAATGAAAGCGTTGAAGAAGTGAGGATAAAACCCTATGCACAATGGATTGGGGTTTTTATCAGATAGACCCTTCTAGAATTCTCAGGAGCCGAACGAGACCGAGAAGGTGTCTGAGGTGACTCGGGCAGGCGGGTCGCTCCCTTAATTTAGGTTAAAAGTTTTTTTTTTAATTTAATCTTTTTGGGAGATAAGTAGATAGCAAAGAAGGGTTTATAAGCCTTTCAATTTAAAATTTAAAAGTAAATTTGACTTCGGGAGAAATTTTAAGGGTAGCTACAAGCCTCTAATTTTATGTAATATTATTCATGGAAATTTGCACTATATTATTTAAATTACTTACTGGCATTAATGTCTAAAACAATTCCTTATTACCCCTTTAAATTGTATGGTAATTAGAAGGGTTAACATGTATAGGTAGATGTTTGTTCATCAAGCAGACGGTTAAGATTATTTGAATATTTAACAGTTCAACGTTGGATTTTATTATAAAAACATGTAGATGTAATAATTAAGAATTCTATTTTCGCTTTCATTTATGTGTATATGTAATAATTATTTGAAGCCTTGTTTTTATTGATAGAATATAAGATTTTTTTATGTTTCATGGTATGGCTTTTATGATGAATTCTTGAGAAAATATGGAAATGCCATTGTCTGGAAATTCTTCGCAAACTTATTTTATTATTTACCTTTCCATGCTGTTATATATACTACCAGAAAAATGTCATTTAGCGATGGAAAAATCCATCGATAAATGACTATTTTTCATTAGAAAATTTCTATTTACTGACGGAAAATATTTGCGACTCTCATTTTAGGGACGGAAAATAGTACGGAATTTCCGTTACTAAATGGTATTTTTCTAGTAGTTATTGAGAGTCAAGTCTGAGTCAAAGACTTGCACTACATTTTTGGGCTTGTTACTGCCTCCCCAAAATCCATTCGTGCGCTTATCGAGATAAAATTCCTTTCACATATTTACCTCGGAATCTATGATCGTTCTCCCAACGAACTTCCCAAACCAGCCTTTTATTGTCTTGCTATTTGTACTCATTTTTCTAACTTCCATGATTGTTTCAGATTTTCTATCTCCATGGAGGCCTTTCGCCTTCTTTGGATGCACTAGATAATATTCGGTCCCTGGATCACATACAAGACGTATTTGAGTTACTAAATATCTAGTATAAATGCTCTGAATAGTCTAATGTTGTGTGCTTAGAATTGAGATCATTCTTATGTCAATATGTAGCAGTTGACCGGTACTATATATATATATATATATATAATTTTCCATACTGATTTTGGAGGTGATTTGGCTGAAAACCAAATTACCCTCTTGTGGAAATAAAGCATTAAACATCAATGTGTTTTTTTTACCACATCCTCAACTTTTCGTCTGTTCTGTTTTTTTACAAAAATATTATGTGAATGTTAAAATGATGAACCATAAAGTATGTTTTAGTTATGCATTGATTATCATATTTAGATGCATTATTAATTTTGAAATTGAAGCAGTCCACTTAACTCCCAACATTCTCTTATACAACATTGTTTTGTGACATTTAACAAAAAAAAAATTCATTGTTGTAACAATTGGTGATGATCAAACCCACAAGGGTGTAGAATTACCCTCTTGGCATTAGTCTGATATATTTTAGTACGTAAATGCAGATGAGTAATAATTACAGTATCTAGTAACAAGTATATGCATCAGTTCTGATATGTAGGTATGAAGAAGCCACGTAATGAGTGTGGAAATGAGTAGTAATATATAGAATAGTGATACTAACATGCGCACATATATAGAATAATGGTGTACATAATAATTGCCTGCCTACCTATTTTGGATTGGCTAACACACAACTTATTTAGGAACAATAGTGCACGCAAACCAAGATAAAACCATTTTAAAATCCGTAATTCATCTCAAAATTCATAAAAACCATCTTAAAATCCGTAAAACCATCTAGAAATCTGTAAACTCCTTTTTTTCACGGAGTTTCCAAACACGCAGAGTATTGGCTATTGGAATTGCTGCCTGCCTGCCTATGAATGAAGTGAATGGAATGAATGTATGACTGTCTCCCATTTCTAAAAGTGAAAAGTAGTAAAAGGACTGAAAGAGCCAATGAATGTATGACTGTTTCCCATTTTTATGCATGTGGGTGTGAGGATTTTTCTGTTTTTTTTCTGAAACAGAAGAAAAAAGTCATCTTTTTTTAATCCTTTTGCTGTGTGTAATAGAAGTATAGAACTACTTGCTGAATTTCATAATGTGCACGTATTTTTGCGATTCTCTCAAGTCTTGCAAGGGAATATCGATGCATTCGTGCGTGTCTTTTTGTTTGTCTTTCTAGGCAAGCCGTTGCTTGCATATATGCAAGGAGGGAGGATCCTAATAAGTATATGAATAAGTACCTAACTTTGCAAGCTTTTTGTTACTAGTTACTCTCCTGTGATTCTTTCTTTAGCCCTTGTGGAGTCTTGGTGGTCCTGTGTTTTGTTTTGTTGAAGTGTTCCGACGCAGCAATTCATGCATGGGATTTCATGGGCTTTTATCACTGAACTGTTTTCTTGCTTAGTTTGGACAGTTTAGTTGGTGTTTTAAGATTGCGGTTCCATTTAATCAAATTTTGGGGTGTCAGTTGTTTGGTGAATCTTGATCTTTGTGTTGCCTAAGTGAGACAGATGAAATGTTGAAGTTAGGCCTTTGAAATTTCTGTTATTTGGTGAACTTAATTTCCGATTTAGTGTATTTCTTTTAATTTGAGACATTTTTTTTTATTTTCAATTCACTGTCCTTGCTATAAGCATGAAGATCTGATTCAAAATATCATTTTATACTAGGTTGACCGGTGATGTTGGGTTCTTCCGGGCTATGTACCTTGAGCTTTTTTTTTTGTCGCAATCATATATTAGTTCTTCGTTACATCAAACCGGGCATTTTTAAACAACAGAGCACTGTACATGCAGTTACATGTGAAATTTTCAATCATATTTAATTTATATATATATATATTCATTTATTATGATAATTTAATTATCCATTTCAGTAGTTTAAAAATGTTCTCTACAATACAGCTACATTTTTTACTTTTCATCATTTTATTTTTCTCTAAAATTATTACAATATATAAAATAATAAATGTGTGTGTAGGAATATGTATTATTTAAATTAGTGGATATATAAAATATATGAATCTCATTAAATAATACATATTTGAGAAGTAAGTTTTAGTGGATAAATATTACAATATATAAAATAATATCATTTTAAGTCATTTTCTACTAAAACTTGCTTCTCAAACATTTATCCAAATAAACTTTCCTTTTCATAAAAAATCTCTTTTATTACTTACAATCCAAACACAAATCATATCGCATCATCTAACTCTACCCTACTTTTATTTTCCAAATTTTATTCTTACCAAAATGCTTCTTTAAATCATATACATGAAATAAACGAGATTTTGGTATCTTATAAATAAAAAATGGTTTAGTTTTTAATTTTTGTATGATTTTTTAAAGATAAACACTCCAAAAGCATCAAACTCACCCTCAAATATAGGGTGTCTACCTTTTTAAAATCGTAAAAGTTAAAAACTAAACCATTTTTCATTTTATAAACAATAAAAAGAAACATGAAAAATTCATTTCCAACTTAAAATTACGTGGCAACTGACACCCTTACAATAATTTGCATTGGTTTTAAATGGCTAGTTCTATGGTCAGCAAGCCTGCCTTGCCTCTCTTGGTATGAAGCTTCATCTGCCATTAATGGCCGCAAGCTTGTTGCAGTGAGTAAACCTACTCTAGACATTGTGCGCTGACACTACTCTTTCGCAACCTTGGGCCAAATAAAAAAACTCTTTCGCAGCACTTAGATTGCCATATAAAAAGAAGAGATCAAGTTTGATATAAATACACGTGCGCAAAACGTTCCGTACTATTGTTCGAGACTTTCGACGGCACTCTAAATTTTATATATATATTGGTTTGGAGCGATATTGTGAGTTTGGTTGAAGAAGATGCAAGGAAATGGGGGGAAGTAGGACCGAAACAGTTACGTAGGATGGTCTGCTGACTTCGATTGCCCACGTAAAGAGTTTGTGCTGTTGTTGAGGTGGAGGCCAGTGAGAGCTTTTGGGTGATGAGTCAGCTAATCAAAGCTTTGACTTTTGAGTTTTACCCTTCTAGATATCTTCCCCCCACGTCATCCGTGAGGTAACCCTCCCCACATGACGCACTCTTGCGTCCCCACAATTTACCCCCGCCACGGGATGATGATTTGTGTTTGGGAACTCCGTTGGGAGAATGAATTTTACAGATTCTGAGGCATTTTGTGGATTTTGAGATGATTTTATGGATTTCAAAATGGTTTTTATGGATTTCGAGATGATTTTTACAGATTTCAAGATGGTTTTGTCTCGGCTTACGTGCACCGTTTTGACAACGATGTTGCCAAACAAGCATGATAGCTATGAAATAGTTTCCTTGATTGGAAATAGCTTCGTAATCACGCGTAAGTCAAAGTACAGCCCTTCTCATATACTTACTTTAGAATATGTAAAATCGTTCTTTCAATGAATTCCCAAATACGCATACTAGTATGTGTAAAAAGATAACTAGCGATACATAAAATAGGTGAATATGATTTGATGGTATATATATATATAGGCTCCATTGACAATGTCCAAAGTTAGATTTCTAGGGACACTGAAAAATTGTGGACAATTTGATAAGGGACAATTGATTAAAAATTGTGGACAATTTGATAAGGGACAATTGATTCCCTAATTCTCATCGTTTGCCTCAGTTCTGAATTCAGTGCATGCTTTTTTTTTAATTGAGTCATTTAAGTGAGGTGCATATTTTTACAAGTCGGTTTTATAGTGCAAAAAATAAATTAAAGCTGCATAAGAAACAAGCTAGGTTGACTCTCCTCATGTAAAACACTGGTGTGAAGATGGAGGCAGAGAGTAGAAGAAAAATGCATATCCCTCTTAGAGTAACATTAAATTGTTAGTCAATCAATAAATAAATTAGGCTTTCAAGTAATCCAATTCATTGAGTGATCCTTGATAGGTTTTCTCAATGAAAGGATATTTTCAATTAAAATATCACATCTCCAATCAAAAGCAATGACAACTTTATTCATGACTGACACTAATTCTTCATATCTTATCATATTTACATGTTTCAATTTACTGGACTCATTTGAAAAAGTGGTAGAGAAGTACTTTTACGCAGTCCGAGGTAAATATGTGAAATTGATTATCTCGTTTTGTGGAAAAACACTATTGAACGTATGTTTGACTTTTGGAAACATTGTTCTAAACAAATCCATTATCAGCAACATACTGGAATGCTTATTCTGTTGCCATTACATTAATCATAGGAATCGATGTTGCTATTCATTTCATAATGGAGCCATTTATCAAAAGAATCTCTTACAACAACGTTGACAGCAATTTTCACGTGATTTTCCTATAACATTAGAGCTAAATTACCATCAATATTCCATATTATCAAGACATTCCATACATGGATATTGAATTATTGCTTTGAATCAATTGAAAAACTCTGTGCAAGTGCTATATACGTTTTGTGAAAACTATGCATATTTTCTTTGCATCCCAAGAAAATGTACCGGTACAATGAACAACGTAAATTTTTTAACAAAGTTTAATATCTTATATGAATTGGTTCATGAACGAGAGGGGATCGTGCGCATGCAGGCTTTGTCATGACTAGATTACCAAATTTATTTCGGGAGTCAAGTTATAGAATATAGAATATAAAAATTATAAATAATATTCATAGTGATATAATTATGAGTATTAAAGGATGATATAATAATAAGCTCAGTGCAATGAGTAAGCCCACGTGGATTAAAAGGCAAACGTGGTCCAATATTGTCATCTTGTACGCGTAGCTTTACATCACTGCTATCGTCATCTGCCTTCAACGCGCCTCACTGCCGGTCACAGGTAGTCAAACCCTTTCACTCGCTTGCGCCCAGACACGCTCAATCCCTCACACACATATAAGTAAGCAGCCGCAAACTCCCACCCCGGTCACAGAAAAGCTCTCAATCTCATCCACGACAAAGATACCTCAGCTCAATTACGAGTTCTCCACTCTAACCAATTCATACCTTTTAAAAAGGACAAATAAATTTGTCTTATCCATCAGCTTCGTTTGATCCTGCGCAAGAAATGGTGAAGCAGATCGTTGATAAGCCCCAGGAACGAAGCGATTCTAAGTTCAGAGGGGTTCGAAAGAGGAAGTGGGGCAAGTGGGTTTCCGAAATTAGGCTACCCAACAGCAGGGAGAGGATCTGGTTGGGATCTTACGACTCCCCCCAGAAGGCGGCGCGCGCTTTTGACGCCGCCATGTTTTGCCTACGTGGTCGCTCCGGTAACTTTAATTTCCCCGATAACCCGCCCGACATCGCCGGCGGCAGATCTATGTCCCCGGCTCAGATTCAAGCCGCCGCTGCCCGTTTCGCCAATTCGGATCATGGGACGGGTCACTCAAACAAGCCAGTGACTCGAGAGTCTCCAGAGAAGTCTCCGTCAAGTTCACTCTCGGAAGCGACGGTTGCGCCGGTGGACTCTTCGTCACCCTCGCTTTCTGAGGTGACGGTACAAACGGACAGTGAAATGACAGTGAACGAATCGGTGCCGGATCTTTTTAAGACTCTGGGATCAGGTAATTACGCGAATGAGTACGGGATATTCGCGGGGTTTGATGATCTAGCCATTGAGTTCTACATACCGGAAATGGCAAGTGTGAATTACGAGGAACAAAACATGGATGGGTTGATAATTGACGACTCGTTCCTGTGGAGTTTTTAAGCAAAGTAAAAATAAGTGCAGCGCGCGCGCGCGCAGATGTCGATGAGTTTCGGATAGTTTTATGATTTCCGGAACATTCACAAGAGAGGCCCTGGAATCAACTGGAGCTAGGATTGGTCAATTTTTGGAGGACCAACCCCTGCGAATGTTTGGGAGGTTGTAATTATTTCTTCTTCTCGGTTATGAATTGAAGTTAAACAGTTTGTGCCGAGAAGTCAATTCAATTCGTTTAGCTGTCCAAAGGGACTGCAAAGTTGTTTAGAGAAGTATCGTGATTTTTCTGTAGACATGAATTGAAAGAATGAAATACAGTTACTTTTATCCATACTTTGATGTGTCTTACAACGAGGCAGCGGATGGGGTTATTTATCCGCGTTCGAGAATGCTTGAGGAAAATGAAAACGTGGCAAGTGATAACAGGTTTGCGTTGGGGCTTAATTAAGTGATTATTAGCCTTACGTAAATTAAAATAAATATTTAAAAAAATTATCTTATTTTAAAAAAATACCATTAAATTTGTATTTAAACCCTATAAATACAAGAGTCAAACATATGCCAAGAGATGATAAAAGGAGCCAAGGACAGTCGATAGGATTTTCGTAGAAAGGATAAGATGAGAGATACGGACCAATTAACGACAACATTTATTGAATCATCAGCGGGACTGTTAATTAGTTGATAAAAAAAGTAATGTCAGTTTTAATAATGTAATGACAAGATGAGGCGTCATGGTGACTCATCAGGCAAGGGGCGATGGAGAATGGGAATGAGAGATAAGGTCTGCCCTTTTATGAACCCAGCTGGGGCCCCCATTCATTATCCCAAAAGGAAGGCATTCCTTGTGTGTGCATTATCAATTGTCTCATGCCAACTTGAATCAAGTCATAAGTAGTTTGTTTTAGTTTCAATAAAGTTTTGAATTCGAGTTTTTGTGTATGGGAGACTCACCCATCATTTTTAGGTGCGGGACGCGGGTCGAGTCCAAACTAATCAGAGCGAAACCCATACATATACTAATTAACTCGCCTTGTGTGTTTGCCATGTCATTCTTTCTTTTATCACACTCATAATCAAACATACCGTTTTCCACTTACGAAAGAGCTCTCGTACCGCTAGACTCTGATTTGATCAGTCGCAGTGAAGCATTCTATAACACATATGAACGCTTAACACTATTATTATGCAAGCACTGGCAGGGCTTGGTGGTGGCTCTTCTGATCTGTAAAAAATAATTGAGACACGTATCATGAACCACCCTGTACGTATCATGCCATGTGTTTAATGTATATATAGTGAATGCATATGTGTGGCCCCATTGGCTCTTCAGTGGGTCCGCCACATATGTTTCCACGACACCGAAGACATGAAACGACGTCACGGCGTAATGCAGCCAGTGACTGGAATATGTTATCGTGCATGTATTCCACTGGATTCGCCCTTGATTCCCAACATCAACTACCATCAACCATCCACGTAAATTCTTCTAATGTAGTAAATTTTCCCCCCAAAAACACTACCTATTACTGCTCTAAACTATATGCCCTTACAGGGGGCTGTTCACAACTAGACATAAGAAGCTTGTCTGCCGGATCTAAAGCAAATGGGCTGAACTGAAGGCTGCAGATCATGTGTTGTTTAAATGTTCCTCGATGGAGTTTCATTTTCACTCCATAACATATTCTCGGTCTGGGAGTTTAGTATGGTACCTATCAACGCTGTTCACAATACCTCCATTGTTGATCTTACCTATTCTGTCCATTTTAAAACTCCAGTAGTGCAGCATGCGATCAACAGTTTATCGCTCAAACAAATCAGTTTATTTCTCCTTCTTTCCATTCTTTTTATCCATAAATACAGGTATCCTCTTGTCGTTTGAGGCAATAATGTTGAAGCCATGTTGGAGTGCTTAATGTGGGCATCTATCACGTTAGGATTTAAATATTGATTCACCGCATTGCAAAAAACTGGCTCCTTCTCCTTCTTAGTTATCCGCGGATTTAGTTATTTCTTTCAATTTTTTTTTTGCCAGCATAGTAGTGATCCGCCAGGTACTAAAAATCTGTTGGTTAATGTTTTGGGCCCAAGGCCGACGAATTTATTAGGTACTGGGCTTCTGATCCAACATTGATATCTAGAGAGAAGTGAGGGAAGTAGTCCACCACTAGCTTGCGGGCTGAGGTGGTTGAAAAATGTGGAGTTTTGTCGACCTCACCGCAGGGTGTCTGAAAACCAAAGGAGGCAACTGACAAAAATACCTTTTGGGCAAGATAATACACGTCACCGTTCTTTTTTTTGTTGAAAGAATGACGTACTTTTTAAATAAATTAATTATTGTGATTATGATATATGTTACTTCTGAAATCAATACACATATTTTACATTTTTCTATATACTATATAGTGTTTTTTTCTAAAACATAAAACAATTTAGTAATAAAGCCTCCGGCTTGACAATTATACGCCTTCACCTTTCTATGGATTGTACAAAAACCTCCATCCTCAAACATAAGATCCAATTTGGGGTTAAATTAGCACTCCAAAATAGATATTATATTTAAGAATCACATTACAGATTATATTCTATATTAAGTAGTGGAAGTAGGACTACGTGTGTGCCTGCCTCTCTCTCATCGGCTAATGAGTTAAGAGAAACCTTGACTTGGTCCAATGTTGAATATGTGTTGATAACATATTGATAGACACATTCTCATTAAAAACGAACTTACCATGAAGACATGAGGAATGAAAAATTATATATTGATGATGAGGAAAGATTGTCGATATGTATTCATTATTCGTTTTCGTACATAAAAAAACTTTGTTCTCAATCATTTTTTTAAAAAAATACTTATCATTATTTTAACTATTTACATCAAAATCATTTCTATCGATTATACTTATTAATTAGAATTAGCTCTAAAAAAATAATAAAACATGAGGAAGAAAAATCAACATCTTATCCATGTAAAATTAAATTTAACTAGCTCCTATGAGGAGTGTAGTAGGGTGTATATTTTCCAAAATAATCAAGTTGGGCAAAAAAAAAAGTGAGATACAGAGTCGTTGTTGTTCAGTGGGTGTTTTTTTTTTTTTGAGGGCAACGAATATAAGATTAAAAAAATGATTCGCTTAAAGAATATAGCAAATGGAGCATTGTCAAAGCTGAATATAATATAAACAATGGAATGAGGACAAAGCTCAACTACGACCACGCTTTTATCAGGAACCTCTAATAATAATCTGTCACTTTATTATATTCGCACGAATAACAATAATAATAAGAAAGATAATCCCAAAGGAAAGAAAAATTATTGATGTCGCTATGGCTTTGGATCTCAAGAGATTTGGTTTGCTTTATATAATATCCCCCCACCTTTGTGTTTCTGTATTTAATTTGATCAGAGAGAGAGATGAATGCAGTGGGTGAAAGCAACACTGGGAACCAACATTTCCGTTCAACTGAGAGAGATTGTATCCAACCCACAAAACAACCTTTCCATTCGAGATATGCATGCATGCATGGATGCATGCAATTGGTGGAGAGAGAACTCACACTGTAATATAATACAATATAAGACTCTGACGGGGTAAAACTTGACAATATATTGTTTGATAAAGATGTCATTTTTACTTGAATGTATAAAATCAAAATGTACAGTTATTTAACTATTTTTTTTTCTTCCTAATAAACTATAAGAAATTGACATTGTTTGATACCTTTTTTTATAACGATTGCTTCTTTTAAAGTTGGATATTCCCCCATTCATAAATTTTCTGGTTCATTCAAGTTTTTCACAATACATTAGTTTTGAGAGAAATAGAATTTCATTCAAGACAAGTGTTTTTAAAGGGGTAGATCAAGTAATCTAAAGTACTTCAAAAGGATAGAGAAGAAGTTATTGAGCAAAATTTCTTTAGTTGACAATTTATAAGTTAAGCATTTGATTTGTTGATATATTAACTTTCGTCGATGGCCATTAATCCTCGGTAAATTTATCCAACATGCATGGGTTGGTGGGTCACTGCAGAACACTTTTCTTTATAATTCAAATCGACATATCAATGTGCTATACATACACACTGTAATGTCTAATTTAATAGTCGCCACTCCTAAATTTTGAAATTATGTAATTCTTTTAGAAATATCTAAAAATTAGTCAAGGTGATGTGATGATCTTGTTGCTCCCAATTTTAGCAAAAATATTAGTTAAGTTGGATATTATAACAAGTGTATTAGTTTTTTAAAATATCCCATTTAATTACCATCACCATTAATAAAAACCTTTTTTAATATATACCATCCTTCCTAAATATAAAATTATTTTGTAGTGTAATTAATTACACTACAAAAAGGATTTTACGTTTAGGATCAAATTACGTGCAAGGATAATTCAAAAAAAATTATAATTCTGTAGAATAAGGTTGAAATTTTATTTTTAAAATCAAATAAAACCTTTCAGGTTGGATATTGCATCTCGGACTGATTTTGGAGGAGTAATTTTTTCTAAAGAAAAGGACATGTGAAATGAAAGCGACAAACAGAGGAATAAACGGAACTCATGATGCCATGGTGGATTAAACATGTTACTTTATAATTGCTTTCCAACTAACAAGGTTGAATCGTGACTAATTTTTCATAATGTAATGAATCAATGTTCGATTTTTTATTGAAAAGGGTATTCACTTTTAATACTCAACAAGAACTTAAACATAATTACTATCAATAGAGATATACCTGTCTTTAGCAACAAAAAATATTGTTCAAAGTGCCTTAAATCCCTTTTTTAGGGGTCAACCAGCAAAAAGTTTGCAACGCTTAGTGTTTGTTTGGCAATATTGTTTTCCTAACAATACACGCAAAACAGGATAAAACTATCTTAAAATCTGTAAAAACTATCTTAAAATCCGTAAAACCATCTTAAAATTAGCAAAATACCTTGGAATCTGTAAATTCCTTTCTCCCAATGGAATTCCCAAACACACAATCACTACTACAAAAAGGTACTTTTTACGCCCTATTTTTAACTCAATTGACACCCTTTCTCGGGGGGCGTGTATGTGACGGAAGTAAAAAGTGAGGGCTTATGACGCCCTATATTTAAGATAGGGCGCCTAGGTATGTACCCTACGGCGCCCTATACAACAAGATAGGGCGCCTTAGGTCATGAATATTTTTTTTAAAAAAAAGTCCATACTCCCTCATAGCCATGACCAGACCAGACCAGACTAGATCTGAGAGAGTGAATCAAGGAGGGAACTTGTTGGAGGCAAGACCAGGAAGAGAGAGAAGAGCACCAACAGAGAAGAATGATGGGCAAGTCATTCAGAACCAAGTTTCAATGGCAGAACAGGTATCCACAGATATGAAGTCTAAAACAAACCATAAAAACAGTCTAGAAAAATTAACAGTTCAAGTAACCATTGAAAGAAAAATAGAGCAAACCCAAATTGGAAGTTCCAATCATTAGATGAAACACCTGCAGCACACATTACATCTGATAAGAAGCTAATATACATAGAAAGCAGTTAGAGTATTTGCGGGCAGTATGCCTTATGAGATACATGGAAGCTCATACCATAAACATAGACATTCATAAAGAAGCCATAAAGAATAACTACAAGAAGTATCTTATTTCGAAATGTAATCATCAAACATACATGCCAACCCACCTACAATTAGTAAAACAGTGCTAAAGTAAGCACACCATTGACAAAAGGACTTCATATCTGTGTCGTCTATCACCAGAATCTGTGTCGTCCATTTTCGGTTATGAATCCCACCAACGATCCCACACCACCTCCTCCCCTAGCAGTCGCAGCACCACCACCATTGTTGCCCCCGCAACCTCCATTGCAGCCTCACCGACCTTCCACCTCCTGTGACAGTCACCAAGAAGAGAACTTCTTCACTGGATTCTGTCTTATATGCCTCTGCGAGCGCCTAGCCGTACTCGATTCCAACACCTCTGCCGCTTCTTCTTCCTCTGCTCGTAAGCCCCCCATCTCCTTCACTGCTGCAGCAGCACTTAAAGACATTTTCAAGCCCTCATCCAGCTCTGGCGCAGGCGGTCAGAGCAACAGGCTACCTAGTTCATCTTCATTCTTACCTGAGCTTCGTCGCACCAAGTCATTCTCTGCTTCGAAAAACAAGGGCTTCTTTGGGGTTTTCGAGCCTCAAAGAAAGTCTTGTGACGTTAGGGCTCATAGCACCCTCTGGAATCTCTTTCACAAGGATGACGAGCAGAACCTTTCATGTGCAGGGTCCGGTTATTGAGTCAAAAGAAAAGGAGGAGAGCCGTCGAGAGAGAGAGTGAGAGCGCACCGATAGAGAGAGACAGTGAGAGTGACTGATGAGAGAGTGGGTTTAAAAAAGCAAACACGATTCAAACTTTAGGCGCCCTTCCTATATGATAAAGGGCGCCTAAAGTCTTGAATTTAATTCTACTCCTTTTTTGAAAAAGAGGGCGCAAATTACAAACGTAAATTGTGGTGCTTTAGGCACCCAACTTTGAGATAGGGCGCCTAAAGGCAGTGTTTTGACGCCCTATATGTTAAATAGGGCGCCAAAAGTCATAAAATGGGGGGCCAAAAGTTCACGGTCTTCATTTTTTACTTCTTATTTTTAAAAACGGGTGCGAATTTCAGACGCCAAAACTATACTCTGTAGTAGTGAATGAAAGTTGTAGATTCATATACGAAAACTTGATTGATGATTCCACTCGAGCTTTGTGAAAGATAATACACAGTGCCATCTTCACCAGGCTATAGCATTTTGCATAGAATGTTAGATCACATGCACTCAGAAAGAGGGAGAGAATGCATACACCCATTCTAATTAAATGCAGGGTCATGCATCAACCTCCAATCCCAGTCTGTCTGACCTGTATTGAAGTAATACAACACGACCCGGTTTCGGACTAACATATCTGACCAACATGATGCATTTCCCTACCTTTGTATATTTCAAATCTCATTTATCAAAAGAATCTGTTTCTCCCTTATCCCTCTTTCTTTTTCCTCATCTATAACATTCTATTCTATCACATCTGATCTCTGTTGGCTTAAAAAAACATCTGATCTCAGCCCTTTCATTCATCTCTTCATCGGCCTGCTTCACTCCCTCCTCTCTCACAAACATCCATCTATCTGGCAGGAACGCTAGCCAGATCCACTGATTATTTCTTTGATTCTTCCTTAAATCTTCATCTCTCTACTTACCTCCTGTAATCTCCTTATTCATTTTTTCCTTTGGTGTGGATCAACGGTTTCCTCTGGTTCTGATAATTAGTCTTTTCATTCTTGTATCAACCATTTAGCTCCATTTTGGTGCCAACTGTGTTTTGAGCCTAAACCTGCGTACAAGATCTGAAATAAATTAACCTTTAAATAACACTTCACCTCATAATGTTTATATCTATATTATTTATATGGAATGCAACTAATTTTACCTGACGGTCAATATTTTCAATTATAACGTGTTAAATATACAAATTCTTAAAAATAATTACACACTTAACCGACACATGCTATATTAGTAAATATTATGCTTCTTAAATTTGAATTATCTTTCCATGTATAAAAAACTAAATATAAATTTAATTATTTTTTTGAATGAATGTATAATTAATTGCTCAGCAACAAGATACAAAAGCAACTTTGCAGATAAAAGGCAGACTGCAGGCATAGGCAAGATTTACAAAAAGCTACTAAAAATATACAAAAACTACTCAAAGTTAGATGTTCAAGTCAGAAGCCCTGATAGTATATGTAGCTAAAGCCAATGATTCATTGATGAGGGAGAACTCATTGACCTCCTCATTTATAAAAATCCTTCTATTACGGATGCCCTATAATTTCCAGCAAACCAATCCAAAAGTTATCCACCAACTGTTGTTACTACTTCAAGGGTGAAGGTTTCTGCTGAGCCATACATCAAAAGGTGTATCAAAAAAGGTAGCATGCTTATCAATTGGAATAATAAGTCTCCAACTGTTGGCTGCTAGAGAACATCGTCTTAGGATATGGTCAAGATCCTCAATGTGTTCATCATAAAAATTGCAAGAAGTAGAAGGAGACACGTGTCTGCTTTTGCACTCATCATTTGTTAGTAATCTGTTCTTCAAAACTAACCATAAGAATTTTCTAACCCTTTGAGCTCCGGGCCAATACCAAGCAAGCTTCCATTTACAAGTTTAATCTTCCCACAGGACATGTGTGATAGCATTATAAGCTGAAGCAACAGAAAATTTGCCATTTACATAGTGAGCCCAATGACAGGTGGCATCACCAAGTGCGCTATTCGGAGGGTGGTGAGCGCCAATTTGAGGAAGTTGTTCATTCGATAGCAAGTGTGAGAATGATTCCCAGTTCCAAGACCCATCTTCATCCACAAAATCAGAGACAGGGCGTGCAGCTTCTGTATCTGATATAGGGGTAAGAGCAAGGTTTTTCAAAGGTCCTAAGTCTCCAATCAAGTGGTCGGACCAAAAGGAGACATCATTCCCATGTCCAATTTCCCATCTAATGTTGCATTGAACGTCATCCCAAATTTTCATCAGATTGCGCCACAGGTGAGAAGAGGAAGATGTAGCGATCTTCCCCCTCTTGTTCTTTCCCCAGCCATATTTTGTTTTAAGAACCTTAACCCAAGCAAATCATGATTAGTATTGAGGAAGAAAGCAATTTTCATCAAAATAGCAAGATTCTGGTGTCCCAAATTTTTAAGCCCACAGCCTCCATTTTGCTTAGGTTGACAAACTTCATCCTACTTCACAAGGCTGACTTTATTAGCCTCCCTTGTTAAGCCCCAAACAAAATTCCTGATCATACCTTTGATTTTCCCAAAGGTAGAAGAGGGAATTTCGGTAGATTGCATAGCATACATTGGTATTGCCGAGAGAATGGATTGTGCCAGGGTAATTCTTCCAGCCAAGGATAAAGATTTAGCTTTCAATCCAGCTAGATTGCTCTGGACGCGTTCTTCAAGATATTTGTAAGTATCCTTCATCACCTGCCTGTGAAGTAAAGGAACACCCAAGTATTTACCAAGCTCATCAGTTTGTTGGTAACCAAGCTCATGACAGATCATAGAGGCCACATCCCATTTCACATTGTGTGAGAAGAAAATTTTCGACTTGCTCTTGCTAACTTTATACCCCGAAGATGTGCAAAAGTCATCAAGGATGGATTTAATAAAGCTAACATGTGCAGGATTAGTGGAGCAAAAGAGAATAAGGTCGTCTGCAAAGAAAATGTGTGAGAGTGGAGGACCATCCTTCCCTATTGTGATAGGCGACCACCTACCCTGAGCAACCGATTGATTAATGACCTGGGACAATCTCTCCATACATAGGACAAAGATATAGGGAGAGAGGGGATCTCTCTGTCTTATACCCCTTGAAAGATGAAATGATCTAGATGCTTTCCCATTCCAGAGTAGTTGCATCGAGGAGCCAGTGATGCACTTCATGATGATTTGCACCAGCTTTGGAGGCAGTTTTGCATCTCTCAATGTATCTTCAATGAAGTCCCATCGAAGTCTATCAAAGGATTTTTCTATGTCGACTTTAATTGTCATCCACCCAGTAACTTTAATTCTTGTTAAAGGGGATTATTCTCCACCTTTAGTGTGATTTCTTTTTTTTTTCTTTTTTGATACAATGCTTGGGTGATTTTTAAAATCATGCTTTTGAAGAGAAAACCATGGCTCTGGAAAAAGTGATCTTTGGATCACTTTTTCTATCAAAACTCATGCTTTTGTTATTAGCTACTAAAACATTTTATTTTCTTTAGAATACATTTTTTATAAGGAAACTATGGTATTCTAAAAATCTATCTTTTTTTCAGTTTTTCAAAAAAAAAATTTAAAGGCTATTATCTAAAATCAGTTTTACCACTTTTCTTCCAAAAAGTTATTCCCCAGAGGTTAATGCAAACACACCTTAAACACAATACAAGAAAAATAATTGAAGCTCTCTTCATCTGAATTATTAATAATATTCAGTTGATCATATATTATTGCTA
>JANTPZ010000732.1:0-28607 GCA_025593235.1 Vachellia pachyceras | reverse complement strand
GCCAGTTTCTTCATTATGTAAAACTAGATTTTCCAACAATGGGAGATACTGTGTTATTCTGTGAAGATCCTGGTACAGACCAAAACAAAATGAATAAATGGCATTCACACAGAATGGGAAAAATCCATCAATATTCTTAGAACTACAAAATTGAGGCAAACAGTAGTCATTTCAATTTTGTCAAAAGTCTCAACATTTCTGGTCAGATAAATGATCTCATACTGCGCCAATGCCAGAAATATATACAAAAGCAGGGTTCCAATTCCATAAAGTCATTCCTGAAGTCATTGTTCATTAACAATTATATTTAAAGGCATGCATACCACAAAACAATAGAAAAATCTACAGAACTAATTTGCATACCTTCACCACAAATGTTTACGTAAAATTCCATTTTGAGAAGAGTGTAAGTTGATAATACTATCACTTAAGTTGAAATCAAGGATTCAAGATTATGGTCATTTTTGTACTGTGCTAAGTAGAAGGTTCCATAAGGAAAGAACATGAAGTTACCTGCTCAAGACGAGATGCCAACCCTCCAGACATTTCTCTTGCTATAGCTTCTGTAATGAAGCTGCTTTCATTAATGGACTCTTCAATTGCTCTTCGTCTTGAGGTTAACTCCTTAAGCTGCTCAAGCGTAACAGAATCACATGCAACATATACATCCTCAAACACAATCTGTCAAACATGAAAATCTGTAGTGAGTGCCGCCGAGCCAGAAATTACTGTGATGATGCCAATTATGCTACTGATAGGTAAACAAAAAATCACTTCCATAGCAACAGGATATATAGAATAAAAAACTACAGCAAGTAAACACTTCAAACCTTCAATATCAACCATTAAAAACAGCGTCGTATATTTGTAACATCAATAGTTGCAATTATTCTTTACAGTATATCAAGTTGCTTGGGTGAATAGAAGTCAAAATATGACAAAAGAGACTTTTAAGTATATCAAGTTTCCAATTATTCTTTAAAATTGGGAGTTTAATCTAAAGCTACTTTTAAGGGAGAGTCACTTGTCTGGACTGCAGCGCCCTATAGGATTAAAATATAATAATAATGATTATTTTAGTTCTTAAGCCCAAAAAGCTATTTCTCCGGAATATATATGTGTCATTCTAATGAATAGTAACAATTCCATATCCTTTTCAAAATCCAGCTGCTGCTGCTTTTTAGAATAAGCAGTTTGGGGCATATGGAGAACAAACACAGGTTGTGCCCTTGATCTTTGGAAGGCTTTCTTACTGCAAGGTTTGCAGGTTTATGAAGGGAAACAATACTAAAGCACTGTGGTAATATACAAGTTTCTCAATATCAAGGTGCATTTAGTTAGGACGGAATTTTTGAAAAAAAAATTTTAGGAAAGGAATTACAGGATAGTGTTAATGTCTTCAGTTTTGGCGTTCTGCTACTTTTTCCCCCTTTAATAGATTTGATCTGATATCCTCTTAATTTACCGTGCTCCTATGTTTCGGGATTTTCATTGGAGGACATCTTGTACGTTAAAAACTAGAATACAGACACAAAGTTTTGAGTTTCACATACAAAAAAGAAGCTATAATGTAGCAGAAGCTATAGAGACGTTAATCCCACTAAAAGGCACTGGCAAATAAACAATGAAGTTACCAAAGCTTAAAAGTGTGAATTGTTTTCGTCTGACTACATCAATAACACGATAATGCCAAGAAAAAGACTGTTTTTTGCCCTTTTGGTCAAAGAAAAAGACAAAACACCACAACGGGAAGTAGAGTACCTTCTTAGTCTTCAGTTTAGCCGGCTGTCCAAAATGCAACATCATCTTTAACAATATTAACACGTTCAGTTCCTCACACCAACAGTGATACCCAATGAATCTGCCAACAGAAGGTAAGCGGAGAAAACAATCCCAAAAGCACTTGAACTCAGTTCGCTCTCACGAATACTAAGAACATTCGCAATTCGTGAACGCCCTCAAAATTCCCCAATTCACAGCTTGCTCGCTACATAAACAATTTTCAGACCCCAAATTATGTTGGGATTCGAAACTCTCCAAGTCCGAGTCCTACGAAATATCATCAGGCTTCGGATGGATCGCGTGGATATACTGGGAACGCTTCTCGTCTCCGTGCATATAAGGCGAATCCTGGTTCAGGAATTTCTCAATCGCTATCATGTATCATTATTATTATTTTCTCAAATAAATATTATCTTAATGGGATTTCGATAAGCCTGCTTCTTCTTCGTCGTTGCGCTTACTTAGCAAAGAAGGATTCAAGAAGGCGCGGGACAAAAGAAAAAATCTTATAGGGCCCGTGTGGGCCCCACCTATTGTTTTTGACTCTTTTGACTGTTTCCTGAATCCCGAGTTCCTTCACACGGTGAGGTGATTTGATGTGCTCGTCTTATTATAATTATGTAAATTTAAATTTGAATAAAATGATTTTTAACTTGTATTTTATGTTTTTTTTAAAAAAATTAGGCTTGGAAATTCAAAATTATCTTATAACTGCTGATATCCCAAGATGATAACCAACTTCGGATCACGAGAAGAGCCGCAAATGCTTATCTCTAGTATCTGAATAATTTTGAATCTTATTTCATTATTAAGAAAGGCTGAAATGTCGCATTAATTGAATAAAATGAAAGTAAATAGATATCCAGATAGTTCAAAAAATCATTAAAATTATAAAAGGTACAAATGAAATTTATATAATTTTTAAAATGTGAAAATTTAAAATTCAAATTCTATAGCAAATCCCCTCCCCATATCTTAATTCTTAAAATGAATAAATAATGGGGAAAATTGCTGTAAAATCTTAACAAATGGACTTAATAACTAAAAAGTTATTAATACATTATTTGTTATTGAGATTTTTTGTTAATTAAATCCATTTTTTGAGATCTCATAGTAATTTTTTTAAAAGAATTTATTTGTCATTAATAAGCCCAACTATCCTGTGGCTATGACTTTGATCGATCAAATAAATAAATAAAAGGCTGTTTCGTAGCAATTGTGGAGACAATGTCCTGAATAATTAATTTTAAAATTACATTTTTTTAAGTCTTAACGTGCAAATACGTTAATAAATGAAAGAGGCCCCTCATCATCCTGTAGGCCCCTCATCAGCGTTATTCGTTAGATTAAATTTTTCAAAGATTAAAAGGTTTCAAGCTGCTCTAATATATTTTTATTTAAATACTCATTATATGATCCTTTACAAAATAGTATATAAGTTTATTTTTTGATGGGCTTTACGGGCTCATGTCACAGGCCCATACCATCTAAAAGGTCTGTTTCTAAAACAGGTTTAAGCCCAGACCGTCTGAGCCCTGTTAGACAGCATGTGCCTATTTTTAAAATTTTTTATTATATGGATTAGGTTTAGGCTTTTATACACAAATAGCATGTTGTCACCGATGGTTGGTTGGAACAAATGGTAAACGATTTGTTCCAGCTTAAGTAAGGTCTCGAGTTTGAGTCCTTGTGTATGTAGTAGCCACTGTTGGGAGACTCACTCACCATTTCTAGGTGCGCGACGTGGGTTGGGTCCGGATTAGTGAGGACGAAACTCCGGATACCGGGTGGGAAACAAAAAAAAATAGCATGTTGTCCGCAACACAAGGTATCGGCTTGTCTGCAACTTGTCTCTTCCTCTCTTTGCATTTGGCTGCAATTTCTGATATTGTTCTTCTCTTTGAATCTCATATTCTATGTTATTCTGATATTGTTGTGTTGTGTACGTTCGATGATTCGTAAGCCCAATTCCCCAGATTATGCAATCTCTGCTCCACAATTAAGGACATGCCCTGTTTCCCCCAAAATCCTTTTCTATCCATTTCAAAATTTTGAGTTTTCTGGGGTTCATTTACATCACCGATGGAAGGAGAAGCTGAGTTTTCTGGATTCATTTACGTTTCCGATGGGTTCATTTTGGAATTCAAAGCATTTTTTAGCCATCAACTGTGGAGCTGTTGATCATCGAAGGACCATATCCATGTCACGTATTTGTTTTAACAGCGTAAAAGTACTTCTCTACCGCGTTTCCAAACGGGTACAATTTATAGTGTTTAAGAACATGAGCTTTCTATTTGCTAGTTGTATATTTTTTTCAAGCCTGTTTTAAGCATTTACCTATGGCCTGTTAGTGTAACAGGCTTTTAAACAGGTCACAGGTCAGTCTCAACCAAAAGCAGGCCCAAGCCTGTTTGGGGTGGAGCCTGACCTGGCCTGACTTGCTTCTAACTCTAAGCATGAGCCTATAATGAAACATGCAAGGATATCGAACGTGAAGGCTATGAGGCGTGGTGTACGCCACTAAAGGTAGGATTGAAGGTCAAGCCTATTGCAGCATGAGACATTATTAATGCCATTTGATGAAGGCGATAATTAAATCTCAATGCAAGTTCAGTTACATTTTTTTTTGTGTGTGAAGGAGACATTGGTGTTGTTTGGCAATCCGTTAAAAAGCTTCAAAAGCACGTCCAACAGTGTTTTTCCGCAAAACGAGATAATCTCCTTCACATATTTGCCTCGGCTTGCGTAAAAGTACTTATCCACTGCGTTTCCAAACGGATCCAATGAAAAAATTATAAAATTCAATTATGAAATTAAGATCATTTAATAAACAATTAGGCTTATATTATTTTGAAGTTAGTTTATATGTTGTGAATGTTATTTAAATATACGGTTAATATAATCTTTTAATTATTAAATTTATCATCATTTTATATTTGATCACTTAAATTTAAAACAACTTAGATTTTTATTAAATTATAAAGATAAAATAAAATTTAAAGGACTAAAAACACTAATTTATTATAAAGTTATATGGCATTAAATTTTTTATTTAAGTATATGTTTGGTCTTTTAAATTTATTTCAATTAAGTTTAAAAGTGTATTTTTATTTCTTTAGTCTCAACGTAGTTAATTTTACTTAACATAGCAAATTTAAATAGTGATTTTACTATTAAATGCTGATTAAATATGATAAAATATAAAATTAAATATATTAAACAATCAATATTTAAATATATTTTAATATTATTTAATTGTTCAATTGTGATTGAATTAGCATTTTTGTTGATTAAAACTAATAGTTTTAGACTAAAAGTACAGTTTTTAAATTTTAAATTTAATGGAATTGATCAAACTAAAATTTAATATAAATTTAAAGGACTAAATATATAATTTATCCTTATTTTTTATTCAAACTCTCTAGATAAATTTATATAAATGAAGTAAAAATGATAACATCATTAACTTATGTTGACGTCCATTAATTTTGATTCAGCTGGCTCAATACTGCTTGTGTTTGAGAATCCTTTGAGAGAAACGAGTTTACGGATTCTAAGATGATTTTATAGATTTTGAGATGCTTTTTTGGATTTCGAGATGCTTTTTACTGCTTTCAATATACTTTTTATCTTGATTTACGTGTACCGTTGAGAAAAAGTTTTTCCAAACATACACATTGTCCATGTGTCTTCTAATGACATAATTCACAGGTATCTATAATGCATCAACTCACTAATCATTATCAATCATAATGTAGATATTGTTTTAAATGATTAATTTTTAAAGAATCCCCGTTGCTCTCTCTCTCTCTTCCTCCCACCTCTCGGACTCTGATATCCAAATTTCATCCCATTAATTGGCCTCGTTTTGCTTAGCTTTTAGGGAGCCTAAACTCACGTTCAACATTATTTTTCTGTAAAATAAGATAATCTCTGTCACATATTTACCTCAGCTTACGTAAAAGTACTTCTCTACCTCGTTCATAAACAAGCAAAATAATGATCCAATTGAATTATATTATTAAAAGTTTTGTTAGTATTCACCCATTCTAAATATCTAAGTATAAATATTGTAATATATTTTGTTTTTCAAATTTATAATATTTTACTCAAAATATCCCTATTGCTTATTTATATTTGGGGTGTTTGGCAAAGCTTCTGAACACTTCAAAAGTAGGTTCAACAGTGTTTTTCGTAAAACGAGATAATCTTCTTCACACATTTACCCCGTAAATAGTAAAAACACTTCTCCACCGCTTTTCCAAACGGACCCATATCGGGTTTCCATTAGTAATTGTTCCAAACCCCATTTATAATGATCCAATATAATTATATTATTAAAAGTTTTGTCAGTATTCACACATTCTAAATATAAGAGTTAAATAATAAGTTTATTTTAATTCTAAATATAATACTACAATCTATTTTGTTTTTCAGATTTATAATATTTTACTCAAAATATCCTTATTGTTAGATATGATTAGTTTTGATGATTTCAAATATAAAAGAGCAAAAAGTTTTTATAATATATATTGACTTACTCTATTTTTGTGCATTCTTTTAACTGGAGGAGAATGTTGAAACCTTATTTTGATGATAACAAAACCCCAAAATATTGCATGATTTGAAATCTGGGTCAAAGTGCTTGTTTGGCAACAAGGTGCTTATACCCATAAGCAAGTTCAACAGTGTTTTTCCGCAAAACGAGATAATCTCCTCCACATATTTGCCTCGGCTTATGTGAATAAGCCCATAAGTACTTCTCCACCGCTTTGAAAGTGTCAGACATGCTTTGAAACTTGAGTCTTAGATTTTAAGAACTCAAGTTCTGTAACTTGGTTTCAAAACTGGATATTGAAACTGGAAGTTTGAAAAAGTTTTGTTTTCAGTTCAAAAACTTTTAGTCAGAACTTGAAGTTTCAGAAGGAAGTTTTCTGATTAGTTCAAAAACTCGAATCTTAAAATTTCAGAACTAGAAGTTCCACATAACTTGAAGTCAAAACTTGAAGTTTCAGGAAGAAGTTATGCAAAACTCGAGTCATGTTTTCTTAGAATTCGAGTTTCAGAACATAAAAGCATAAAACTTGCATTGGAAACTTGAGTTTGGGCTTCAAGTTATGCAAAACTCGAGTTCTGGATTATCAAAACTCGAGTTTCAACTCCTCTGTTATCTTTTAGCTTGATATATGTTTGGTATTTTGATCATACCTCCCAAACCACAAGCCCGATTAATGTGAAACTAATTTCATATGAAACTGACTCAAAATGTGGTTCATAGAAACCAAAAATAGCATCAAAGAATGTCATATGAAGGAGATATATTTTTCGAAATTTGGTAGTCGAATTTAACGCTTTATCACTGACCTTTACTTATTGTATCTGTCATAACTTTCTTTATATAACATATTTAGGACTGATTCTTATTTCATGTGAAGGTAGACTCACAGGGCTTTCCATTGATATATTATTTTCAAGGTTTGGAGTTTAATTGAAAGAGTTATGACCGTTGCAAATTGAGCCATGTGCTGAAAGCTGGAATGTGACTTGTGCAAATTCAAATCATGAAGTAGAACTCGAGTTCTACTTTTACAAAACTTGAATCTCGTGATCTGAATTGAATTTTCTCACAATACATTCAGTAAAACTCAAGTTCTAGCTTGGGAAAACTCGAGTTGTACCTCTTGGTTCATAGAACTCGAGTTCCATATTTCCAAAACTCGAGTCTCGTGCTTTTTAAATGTCTTCTTGTTATGAAACTTTCTTTGATAACTCGAGTTACAAATAAAAGTTTTTGAATCAGTTCAAAAACTCGAGTTCTAAACTTTCATAACTCGAGTTTCATAACTGTCAAGAAAACTTGAAGTGCAAACTAGAAGTTGTAGCTTAGAGTTTTATAGAACTCGAGTTCTGTCTTATTTCAAACTCGAGTCTCGAATGCTTTCTCTTTTGACCTTTATTTCATCTATTATAAAACTCGAGTTTCATTCTTCCATAACTTGAAGTCCTACAACTATATACAAAACCTGATTTCAAAACTTCAGGTTTCAAATAAAAGTTTTCAAACTGTCTTTCAGAACTTTCATTGCAAACTAGAGTCCCAAATGAAAGTTTATTAAAACTCGAGTTATGTTTATAAAGGCTAAAAGTTTCACTACTGAGCTATTAAATTCAATGTCACAGAACTCGGGTTATGAGATCTTGAGAACCCGAGTTCCTTATTTTCTGACAGAGCTTCTGACATAGCTAGCCTATCATCTACCGAAGCTTTCCTCTTTCATGCTTAGCATATTTTGAATTTCACCTGCTCTGATAAATGCTTTCTAGTCTTTTCATTAAAAAGCTCAAGTCATCTGAGGAATGAATTTGAGCTTCCACGTCGTCAGCTAAACATCAAGCTTTAATGGCAGACCAACAAATACAACAGCTATGAGTAACGGTTACAAGCTTCTCTCTAACGGGCATTCAAACTTTGTGTAATGGTTATTGAATATAGTCTCGATTATAAATGAAGAAGTTTTGAAAACAGAAGAGAGATGACAGAAAAATGAACATCAATACGCATTTATCTTCTGAACTTCTTCTTTTGTCAATTTGTTCATAATTTCTGTGATCTTCAGTATTTATTCATATACTCTTTCCAGAGAGTGAATATTGATATTTCTCATTGTATTCTTGTGAGAAACTCAAAGTTAAGACCTTGAGATTGTTGGGCTGAGTTGAGACAGAAAAACAGAGTGTGTGAGACTTTGTTTTCGTGCAAATTGTAAGGGGGAGAGAATCCCTGTTGTAAAGGCTCGGTGGACCTAGTTGTGATTAGTTAGTGGATTGGAACTCTCAGAGGTGCTCTGAGGACTGGACATAGGTTAGGTGGATCGAACCAGTATAAATTGTTCGTGTTCATCTCTCTCTGCTTTACCGGTGACTTCATTTTATTTCTGTGTTTGTGATTTTAATTTTAAAAAGTGACCAATTCACCCTCTCTTGATCAAATCATACCCTAACACTTATTGATTATTTATATTATTGGGTTTCCATTAGCAATTGTTTCAATGCACATGATGCAGGGGAACTAAAATACAATTGTTACAAATAATTAACTTAGTTAATTTATTAAATATTTGTAAATTAGTTTTTAAATATTGTATTAAGTATAAGATGCAGACATGTAGCATTAGTTTTAAACTTTATTACATAAGTTAATTGATTTTATTATACAGTACATTCGATTCTTGAAATAAAAGTTGATTGATTTTTATTAGGAAGATTAAAAAGTTAAATATATCATTTAAAAGTACTTATATTTATTATCTTTCTCTAAAATAAATTTTCAACTTATAAATTGATATATAATCTAATTATATACATAAATAAAGTATTTAATTTTCTTAACTTCCTCGATAAAAATCGATCAATTGTATCAGGTAGTTCTATGTACCAAACACAAACACAGCTAAAATATGGATATGTTTACTATGGTGTTAGAAAAGTACACTCTCGTAAGTCAAAATTTATGGCAACTTACACTTTTTAAGTATATATTACCGAAAGTGATGTTGATTTTGTTAACTCTTTTCAGTGATAAAAAAATTTACTCAAATTCCAAGAATTTTTATTTGGTTCTTAATAATTCTGAGAATAATTTTTTTTCTTATAAAATATGACAGAAATTTGATTGATATGCCTAGAAAGTAGAAGAATTGACAGTTCTTATAAATTTTTATGCATGTTCTTAATAGTTTACTCATTTCCTTAGAATATGTAATGCCCGGGAAGTATACGAATGAGCAGTTTTTAAAGACATTTCTCTTGTAAAAGATCATGGCTTCAAAAATATCATTATCCATTCAAATGTTAATTGCTTGTTTAGGAATATCGTTTCTCAAACGGTGCATACATTCCAATATAAAACCATCTTGAAATCTGTAAAAACCATCTCGAAATTTATTAAGACTATCTCGGAATCTATAAAACCATATTGAAATCCGAAAAATACCTCGAAATCTATAAACTTGTTTCTGCGAACGGACTTCCAAAACACATAGAATATGGTTCATACGTTGAATTGTGCCTCTAAGGATAAAGCTTGCAGCCTAATGCTTTTGCTGATTCAAAAGTTAACGAGAGAACTGTGGGAGCTGAGAATTCAACATATCTCAGAAGATTAGAAACCGTCTAGCCAATGCTTTAGCAAAAGATTAGAAACCTTTCATGCCTTACTTGATTTGTGTCCCACCCATTTAAGTATATCATAGTTACTGTTTGAAAAGCACATGTTACACACAAATTGAGATAAACCTCCTCACATATATTCACTTTAACTTATATAAAATTACTATTCCAACGGATTCCCAAATGCGTACACTAGCGAGTGTCCAGATCTAACAACTTTTTGGTGCAGCTTATTTGGAACAACGTTTCTAAAAGATAAACAAATATTCAACAGTATTTTTCTGCAAAATAAGATAATCTCTTCCATATATTTTTTTAGATTTGCGTAAAAATATTTTTCTATCGCGTTCCTAACGGATCCATGGTTAAAGGAAAAAAGAAATTTCTGTGCGCCACGTATTTATGTAACCCGGCCTTTGTTTCTCTCTAACATCCATGGGACCCACACAGAGGCGGCCGGAACATCTTTACTCACCAGTGCAGAAGAGTCTGCTCAGTGAACTCAAGGATCTCTACTAGTTGCATAGCGAACCAGTCAAGGCGTCACATTTTTCTCTTGGTGCATGATGAGAAGCCAGCTTTTGCGACTTCGCCGATTATCTGTTGTAACAAGCAACCTTTTCTCTGATTGTTTATTATAACAAGCAACATTTCTGTTACGTGGTTGTTATTATATTAGTTCAGGGGTTTTTAGTTGGTGAGAGGAAGCATTAGTATAAATGGGGATTAATAGAGATGTATGAACTTTCATTGATATTGAATACACAGTTCTCTCTCTACGTGCATCACTTCCCCTTCCATTCAGAGCGCGGGGTCGCTCTCTGGCCATTGCCCGTAAGGATTCTCCCTCTTTGAATGTTAATGTGAAAAGCGCAACCTCTTTTTAATGCAATTCATCTCTTTCGATTTCTGCTACGCCCTTCGCCACAATAAATCTGCCATACGCATCATATTCGTACTCACTGTTTCTTCGTTTTTCCAGACAGAATTAGCCCAGGCTAATTGGAGTGATTGTTTGGCTTAGACGCACTTCTCTTCACCGCGTGTCACAGAGACTCAGAAATAATCATGGCGGAGAAACAGCTGATTGTCGCAGTCGAAGGCAACGCTGCTATGGGGCCGTACTGGGAAACCATTCGTACGGATTACCTCGATAAGATAATAAGGTTCATTCTCCTTTGGTATCTGTGTTTTTATATTGAACCCTTTTTATGAAAAAAATGGCTTTAATCCAATCAGATGATACATTCAGGAACTAGTCTTAAAAGTGACACTTCGAGTATTGATTTTCTGTCAATAACTATTTCTTCTGGGTCTGATCAAATAGATATAGTTAAACCATCACTTAGTGGATTCACGTTGCAAAAGTTTTGCCGTCACAATTGTAAAAATTCTGTTGAAGTTGTATGAAGTCATGTTTCAATACCATGAATGTTTGATACATTTTCTTGGCTTCTGAATCAAACCTTGGGGAGCTCGTCCCAAAGATCTAGTTGTTAAGGGGAGAGAACCAACAATCGCCTGCTTTGAATTTATCATAATATTTGGACGCTGGGTCCAAACTTCTCACCCTTATTTTAAAGGCAAGATCATTAATTGCTAATATATTACTGGTTTACTTGGGTGTGGGAGGTAAGTATAAATATTTGATCTCCCCCCACAGGAAAAAAAGAAGAAGAAGGAGAAAAATAAAAGTGGCAAGACCCTTGCGAACTGAATCATAGACCTTACTTGAGGCACTTTGAATCATTTGCCATTATTTTGGACTATGTGTTTTTTCCTTAATTTCTCTTCATTCAAGAACTAAAATTGCTGAGAATAGATTCAATGCTTTCTCCCACTCTTTATGCCCTACACCATGGGAAATTGATGGTGGACAAATAGAAGAGGGAAGGAAAGAGAGAGATTATGAGGTGACAGAAAGGGCGGAGGACAGTAGTGGGAAAACGCAATTCTTTAAACACATTCTCAGTTCTGAATTCATCTCTGACAAATCCAAATTTGTAGGAATCATTAAACTGGCAAACCCCAAATAATAGAAATCATAAATTACTATTAATTTTTAATTAATCTAAATACTACTGTAACCCCAAATTACTGCTAATTAGTTAAATATCCAAAATCACTAGAATCCCTCAGTACACGCAAATTTATTATTTTATACTCCTGTACTCCCAATATTTCTTTCCCACTGTATCAAGTTTCTGGCAGTGACAGACATGTTTATGATTCAAATGTCTGGTGTTGCGTTTTATGGTTAATTTAGTTAGATTTTGAATGATTATATAATTGGTATGAGTTATGCTTTAGATGTGATGTCTGATGTGAGTTTAGTTTTTGATATATTATTGAATGCTTGTCGTTCTATGTAATGAGCTACATTACAATGCTGCACGCACCTGCACAACATGTTATTTTTTCATCAATTAATAATGAGAGGTAAAAAATTCAGTGCCAAAAAATCCTATTTGCCAAGAGATTATGGCAAACATGAGCTTCCTTTTCCTTTGCTCTTAAATTTTTAATCTTTAATCATGTCTAAATGGTATCATGCCACAGAGGGAGTTCCAGAGTTCAACACTTAAATTAGATAAGAGATCTCATCTTTTTGTTGGCATATATAGTTGAGCCAACACTCATGTATAACTGCTGTATAATGTGGTAAAACAAAATTCTCTAAAAGGAGTAGAATCTCGAGAACACATTGTAAAAGCTTCAAGGGATGTACTTCTTACACGCTAACAATATCACTTATTGACTATATAACATGTATCATTTTAAAATCATCATTACTTGTTGTAGATTATCGATATTTAATTGTAAAATGAAGCTCTGCAAAGTGGGGTGACTTTTTTTGTAAAGGCATGTTCTTGTGGGAACAAACCATTATGCAGAAGACATTGAAGAAAATTGGTTTTTCACTCTTTACTACCCTATATTAAAATCATCAGTTGATTCCTTTTTCATGAGCTGCAGGGTAAACCTACATCTAACAGTCCTCATATGCTAAGTCCTTCCTGTTTTAGTTTAAATATATAACTTAAGTCCCTACCAATACCTCACTTCACAGTTGTTAGGATGGCATGATTGAGAATTTTTAACATCTTATGGTATTCATACAGGTCTTTCTGTGGATATGACTCAGCTGGGCAGGTATGCATGATTTCACTCAAATGAAAATAATACTATCTAATGAAAAGATAAGAGGAAGATATTAGTGTCTATTGTGACCTTTTTCACTTTTCAGTAGCTGTCTTTCACTGTGTTACTTGTATTTGTGGACTGTAAAGTAAAATCCTGTCTTGGCCTTCAAGAACAATAGCTGTCTATTATGCTATTAATTCCTCCTGATTTTATTTGCTGGCCAGTAGATTCTTTTATTGCCAATATCATAATTGGAATTTTTTCTTGATGCTAAAGCTCTTAAGGCTTCAATATTGTTAGTGATGCATTGGAGACATGCATGATTTGGTCTTGGTAATCTATCGGATAGTTTCAACTAATCTACTGCTGCAATATGTCGATGTGATCTTATTTTGTGCTTTCTATTAAAATTTACAAGTTCTAAACTCTAGATTGAAGCCATTGTTGGCTTACTTTGATTCAATTATTTGGATAGAGGAAAGTTGTGCGACTGATCCAAAGGATTGATTAGGAGTTGGAAGCTTGCAGGGTTTTAGTGTGATACTGTTGAAATTACTATTATAGGCAAGGACTGCTCATATCTTAAAGTGTATCTCCATGCTCTTACTGCTATTATGGGATAACATTTTGTTTATAGCCTCATTTTAGTGCTCTGTGAAGGAGTGTTTGTGTTTCAAATGAATTGTAATTTTTGTTATGCAGAGAGACTGAACAACTTTTCTATGCAGTTGTGTCTCTTGGCGCCCTCCCTCTCTGTGTTTTTTTTTGGGGGATCTCTTTTGACCACTAATGCTGATTTTTCTTTTTGTAAAAAGAAAGAAAGAAGTATTAAGGAAAATTCGTTCTGATTGCTGTACAGGAGGATTAATGCATCCTGGAGGTTTAAGCCTAGGCCCTTAATAATATGTGAAGTAGAGTACATTAGTTCTAGCTTTATATATCCTAGTAGACTTGATATTTTTTCTAGCTTGACAAATAATTTTCTTTTGGCTTGCTTGTTTATTAATTTCTCCCATCCCTTTTAATGCAGAAGCCTTCGACTTCCAATGTTGAGTTTGCCTTAGTCACATTTCGTACTCGTGGATGTTATTCTGGTATAGTTTTGCATAATCTTTAAATGTTTTTTTTAAAAAAAATCTTCTCTTCTTTAGAGTGCATAACTGTTGAATTATTAGAACTTCAGATGAAGTTGGTGCATGATTCTGAATTTCTGAGTATATTATATGTGCATGCATAAATATATTATTGTACTACTTACTATTTCTCTTCATGTATTCCTACGTTACCTATCATTTGTACTTTAAATGATTTCTAGACAAAGAAAATCTGTATGCAATTGACTAATATATGGACTATATTTACTTAATTGGGCATCATTGAATGCAGATTGCCCTGTGCAACGGACTGGCTGGATAAGTGACCCTGATAAGTTCTTCCAATGGCTTTCAGCCCTATCCTTTGGTGGTGGTGGTTTTGATTATGCTGCAACTGCAGAAGGGCTTTCTGAAGCTCTCATGGTAGATATGCTGTATACGTTTAGTTTCCACTTTCTTTTTTCAAGGGCTCTCTTGAGTCATTTTCTCCTTTCAAGGTCCAGTTGACTTTAACAGCATTTCCATCTCTTTACACCATAAGTCTCTCCCATTTCTTAATGCCAGCTCTCCAAATTTGCTTACTTTGAATGGAATGTTCTAATGTAACAGAGAAATGTGTATTGGCATTTAGAGGATCTTGGACAAGGCCAGATTCAAGGCGGTGATTCATATGGGGGACTGTGTAGAACTTCAGCTTGTGTGCGCTTTTTTTTTTTTTTTTTAAATTGAGGGGGATTGGGTTTTTGTGTGTGTGTTTGTGTATTCAGGAAGAGAAGGCGTAACTTGCTGGAGGACTTGGCGTCCTTAAACCCAAAAATGTTAGAAGAGTCTAAAAAGCATAACAAAGTAAGAAAAATCCTGACAAGGAAGCTTTCTTGTTTGAGATAGCTAAAAAACTTCAGATTTGGTGAAAACATAGAAGCATGTCTAACAGATTAGATGAGGAATATAAATCGTGCAATGTCGGAAACCTAGAAAACTTGAAAGTAGTAAAATTGACTTTTAGAATCCTTCAATAGCTTGCTGATTGAAAGCAAATTTTATGGTGACGAGAACTTTAGAGAGGGCAAAATATCAGGAGAGAAGACAGGGCCCGAGAAAAATGTATTGTTTTTTTTATAACAAAACATACTACTTAATGTAGGGGTGCATATGGGCTGGATGGGGCCTGAAAGCTGGCCCAGTTTCCCTCTTGGGGTCCTTTTCCAAGCTCAAAATCCGTGGTCAACCTGGATTGATTGAACATGGAAATAAAATGGATTGGATTCAGTTGGGCTAGAGGGAATTTGTTCTGAAATTATCAAGTCTTCCTTTGATGAAGTTGAAGAGCTTCTATGTGGTGGTTGGATGTCAGCAGTTTTTCATCTGCTCCCACCACATACCCACCAAAACAAACCACAAGAGAAAGCTGAAGATTAGAGTTTGAGCTCTACCTTGGTGCTTCATCTTCTTAGCGATCAGTTAGGACCTATCTTCCTTATGGTCAAGCAAAAGACTAGGAAATATCTCATTCCTTAGAATCTGCCAAATTCAAATAACTTATGAAATAATTATTTAGTAACCTAAATATTAGATGGTCAATAATGTCTTTTTTCTATTGCTACTATATTTTGAAGCTACTTCATATTGGAATTTGTGCTATAACTAGACCTATTATGTATTTGATTCATGCAGCTCATCATGCACCTGTTTTGGATGACTTTTACTGCATGTAAATAATGCCGAGATTTAATTGTTAGGCTTGCTTTTCACTTTGCAGTCTTGTACACAAGTCTTCTACAATAATCAATGTATTGAAATGCGTTATTTAAAATTGTTGAGAATTTCTTGTACAGAAGTCTTCTACAATAATCTTATACATGCCAAAATGTTCAAATTCTCAGATGTTCCCCACTTCTCAAAATGGAAGCCAGAATCAACAGAATGTGGACTTGCAAAAGCATTGCATTCTTGTTACAGCAACTAACCCAAACCCTTTGCCAACACCAGTTTATGTGTCACGACTGCAGAATTTAGATCAAGGTGAAACCACAGAATCAGATGCTGGGAATCGTCTACATGATGCTGAAGCTGTTGCTAAAGCATTTCCTCAGGTATTCCTTGTCTTTTAAAACAGGAAAAAAAAAAGATTTTCTTGCTCTCATTGTTCTCTTATTTTTGGTATGTAATCTTTTGCATGCAGTGTTCTGTTTCTCTATCTGTTATCTGTTCAAAGCAGCTCCCCGCAGTCAAAGCCATTTACAATGCGGTAATGATGGGTTATGACTCTTTTCACAAAAGAATCATTTATTTTATTTTCAAAGGTTGAGATATCAGATGCTTTGCGTAAAGTAAACTACTCATACAACAAGCATGATCTGATAACTTAGTTAAGTCGATGCTCATATCTTGTAAAACAAAGGTAGAGCTCATTTAGTGAACTATATGCTATTTTCCCCCCTTTATAATGTTTATTCTTAATTTCAGCATTCAATTGAAATTGGCATTTGAGCTCTTCATGATGTTGACTACATCCCTTTGGTTATGTAGGGGAAGCGAAACAGCCGCACAGCAGATCCACCTGTTGATACAAAAAATTCCCATTTTCTTATTTTAATATCTGAAAGTTTCAGGGAAGCCCGTTCTGCTACGAGTCCTTCTGGGATCACAACTCTACCTTCAAATCAGAGTCCTGTCAAGGCGGATGCAGGCCCTGTTGCGCCAGTTACTGGGACAATACCTACTTCTATGCCACAAGGTTGATTATAAGCTTAACAGCTGCATCACCTATCAAAGATAGTTATAAATGCCATAGTCATCTGTATAGACTTGTTTTGCTTGAAACTTTTATGATCCTTTGGCATCATTTGGATGGTTGAACACATCATACAATCTTAGATCTCAAACTCATGATTTTTCTCTGTGTTCAACTTTTTTTGTTGATACGATTGATTTTAGGGGTGAAAGGACAGTTTAATAGACATGAATCGACTGCAGTGCCCCTATGGTAGCATCATTGAAGTGTAATGCCTAGGATTCACAGGACATTTTAATGCCATAGCATATACTACTAAAACATATTGTCTTTATTTTCCTCTGTAGCTTTTATTCTGAGTTTTAGGATGGTTTCCTTAATGCATATAAATTGAGCTTGGAAGGTCACTAATTAGGTGGCTCATTTCTTGTGTCTTTGCGTTGAAGATGATTTTTATTTATCTCACAATACATGAAGTGGTGGATATATAAAGTTAGGGAAAATAAAAATTAATGAAGAGCCATTTACGTAAAGCCCTATACAATTACTTCTATTAAATTCTTATAATTTTGTTTATACGACACTCCCCTCAAGTTGGATCATATATGTTTAGAATGTCCAACTTGTCTACACAATCTTCATATTTATCCTTCGGAAGGCCCTTTTTGAATATATCTGTTGTTTGGTCTCTTGTTGGCACATAATTGAGGCATACTATGGCTTCAATCTTTTCTTTGATGAAGTGTCTGTCCACCTCTACATGCTTGGTCCTATGACAAGATTGTGAGGGATATTAATAGCAGACTTGTTTTCACAGTAGAACTTAATAGGAGGTTTGTTTTAAATCATAACTCTTCTAGCAGTCCCTTAATCCACAATCCTTCATAGATCCCGTGAGAAATAGCCTGAAATTCAGCTTCTACACTACTCTAAGCCACAACACTTTGGTTTTTACTCCGATGTTGATCTTTTATCCTCAAGTTAATCTGCCCAGTCAGCATCAATGTAGACCTCCTTATAAGTCTAGTTTGACTTTCTATACCACAAGCCTTTTCCAAGAGTTCTTTTTAGGTATATCAAAATGTTTTATATAACCTCTAAGTGTTTTTGGTTTGGACAATGTGAGTGCTACCTTATCACACTAATTGCAAAGGTAATATATGATCTTGTATGGGAGAGGTATATCAAAGCCTTGGTTATGGTAGGGACTTGTGTGAAGACGATGTTCAAAGCCTTAGTTTCAACAAGGATCTAGTGTTTATGGTGTCTATAGTATGGGGAGCTTTTTTGTGTGGTACTAGTCTTGCCTTGTATCCCCCATTCCCAATAGTACTATATAACTTATATTTTATTGTGAATACTCACTAACACCCTACAAATTTATTTCCTCAAGGAAGATTTGCTTCTTCCCATGTGTCATTCTTTTCTTGGACTTGCATCTCTTGCAAAACAACGTTTCTCCACTTAGGAATTCTAAAATACTCCTCAATGTCATGAGGCATCTTTATCCTATTAATATCAATGGTAAAAGCATAATACTAAGGTGAAAGGGTTTTGTAAGATGCAAATTTCTCTATTGGATATAACGTTCATGATCGAGGCATCTTTCTAATAGCACTAGGAACTAGGAAGATCAAGATCATGGGCTTCACTTAGAGGTTCATAATCATCAATATTACCTTTCTCTTTCATCTTTGAACAAGTATAAACTAAATTTATCTTCTCTTTCCGAGTCAAGATTTGCCTTTGGTTTTGACTCAAGTCCCTCAAGTACTTGCAACTTACTACTTACTAGGTTTTTTCATTCTTGTGTAGATAATCAAGTTCTTTCCATTTGTGTTGTGGCATTTTTATCTGCCCCCTATCAAGATTAACTTCACTTTAGCATGGGAATATTTTCTACCACGGTATTACTTTTGGGATTGATACTACTCTCAGACTTAGCGTTTAAGAGTAGCAAAGGACTAGGTAACGCTCTTTCTTCTATGCATGAAATCCGCTCCAACTCTCTCTTGAATTGAAGTTTGGGAGTAAAAAGGGTGTTATTCATCAAACGTAGCATCACAACTAACAAGCAGTCTTTTTAATAGGGTTATAACACTTGTACCCTTTTTGAGAGGGTAGTAACCAAGGAACAAACATTTGATTGTAATGAACATGAAGACATGTGGTGCACACAAACTTCTAAAGGAAGTTTATTCTCAAGGTGAGATATGGGATATCTAGTATGAAGACTTTATAAGAGGGGTTTTGAAAGACAAGGCTTTGCTGGCATTCGATGTTTGAGATAGGTAGTAGTCAGGATAGCATCATCCCTTTAAAATTTAGGAACATTACTAGTGAGTATATCTAGAATATGCCTATTCTTTCAACAATCTCATTTTATTTTTAGGATGTCTGTGTAAGTGGATTTGAGTTGACGTGGGAAGTCACACATTTGATAAGGTTTGGGTTAATAAGTAATAAAGTGTAAGGACTTGCCAACTTGGGCTTTGAGGTTTTAAGATGTGGTGTCCTCCACTCCTTATCACCCGTTTGTTCTTTCCTCTTATTCTTGAGCTTCACTCCTCATTCTTAACAAGTGCTAGTAGAGTCAATCTTCATCCTAGACTTGTATAGAGACATGTTTCAAATGTGTGCCACACCATTTGAAGCTTGCTTTCAAGTAGACTAGCCCTATTTATGCGTTGACTAGCCCTAGTGATGCATCCTGAGTCAGGGGGTTATGGTTCAGGTTATGCTAGGCGGCCTACTAAGTGTGTGTTTGGGAAGTCCGTTGGGAGAAATGAGTTTACAGATTTCGAGGTATTTTACGGATTTCGAGATGGTTTTTACAGATTTTGAGATGGTTTTGTCTCGGCTTACGTGTACCGTTTGGAAAACGGTGTTCCCAAACAAGCACTAAGTTGTTAGAGACTGGTTAGCCCATGTTTGATTTGGGTTGAAAGGAATTGGGGTGTGCCTCTCTTATCAACTTAAATTTTTGGCATGATGGTTAGTGCTTCGTTCCTATGATTTGGTATCAGACCTTACACGGGGTTGAATCTCACTTTCACCAAAATAGGTTAGAGGACAAACCTTCAAGTGAGAGGAAATGACACGTCCCGGGTAGAGGTGTGGATTGGGTTCTGCTAGGTGGTCTACTAAGTTGTAGGAGGTTGGTAAGCACATGTCTGATCTAGGTTGAAAGGAGTTGGGGTACATCTCTGCTATCAGTTTAAGCTTTTAACATGATGGCTAGCATTTTATTCATAAGGTTGTCTCTTGTGACTTTGTGGGCCTCCTTGTAGACCCGATCCACACTCCCTATACTTGGGATACATCATTCCCTCCCTCTTAAAAGAGTTTTGTCCTTGAATTTATTTTGACGGAAGTGAGATTTGAGCTCATGCAAGCTCTGATACTAAACCTTAGAAATTGTTAAACATCGTGTAAAAAGTTAGAATTGATAGCAGAGGTGCTGACAGAGTATAAGAATGATATATTTTGAGGAAACCTCCTATAAAGGGAAATCCATCTTGTCTTAATAATTTATGTTTTTTACTTTATTTAGTGAATGGTTGTTTAATCATTAATGGGTTGCAAGTTGATTTTTATTGATATTTTATCAAGCAAATGAATGTTTCCTTCATGAGAAGGAAACCTCAACTATATACGTGTGTATCCCTTGTGTATTTTGATAGTTTTTTTATAAATGAATGTTTGTATGATTTAGCTACCCCCTTTTGCTTTGTCTCTCCCCTTTAATATTTCTGCTCGGGCTCCTTTTTTCTTTGTTCCTTCTCCCTGTTTCAATTCCGTCTCCCTCATCTTCCCCTTCCTCTCTATATTTCAGATCCGTCTCTTCCTCTCCCGCATCTTTGTTTCAATCTAATCTCCCTAAAACTCCTTTGTTTGAATCTGTCCAAGTGTGTGCAAGTGTGTTTTACAATTTGGTATCAGAGCTTAGGTTCCTATGCATATAGGCTGTTTTTGTCACCGGAAAATGTAAAACACTCACCAAAATGGTTCCCTATACTCTGTTTTCACATTTCCAGAGCCATATAGACGCTCAATCGCAAAATTGACATCAACATTGAGAATACAAGGAGGAACCAGGTTAGACCACTGAAGATTGCCTTCAACCACCACATGCACCTCCACACATCGGCCCAGCTTCTTGGGCATGGGGTTCATGCGCTGCCCCTGTTCTATACATGTGTTACTGTATAGAAGCTTTCAGGCCTTGTTTTACCACCTACTCCTCACCATCTCATATGCCAGAACCATAAAAGAGAAGCTTTATCTGGGGTAAAATTCATTTTTTTTTTCATTTTAAAGTTGCATTGACCTAGGAATTGTTGCCCTTAAAGCCGTTATGACCAGTAGTAGCTACACTAGACGAAATAACCTTGAGGAATATGGAAGGGTTCTAAGAAAGTATACAGACAATGAGATTGATGAATTGGAGTAACGCATAGATCACAAGTCTGAAGATGTTTTGAAGGCTCTCAAATGTTTAGTCAAACAAAGAGATATAAAGATAACTTTTTCAAGACATGGAGAGCATTATTATGTTTTGACAACCAAAAAGGTGGTACTGTCCCCTTTGTTTTGTCTTTTCTCCTCAATATTTCTGCTCTGCCTCCCTCTTTCTTTGCTCCTTCCTCTCCCTACTTCAGTTATGTCTCCCTTATCTTCCCTTTCCTCTATATTTTAGATCCATCTCTTCCTTTCACATCTCTATTTCAATCTAATCTCCCTAAAGCTCCCTTGTTTGAATCTATCCAAGTGTGTGTGTGTTTCACATAGGCGCACCATAATTCCTTTCAACCTAGATCAATCACAAGCTCACCAGTCTCCTACGACTTTATGGGCCACCTAGCGGAAGCCGATCCACACCCTAGACTTAGAACATCATTCCTTTTCTCTTAAAGGCCTCGAACCTATTTTAACGGGAGTGAGATTCGAACACGTCCAGGCTCTGATACAAAACCATAAGAATGAAGCACTAAAGATCGTGCCTAAAACTTAAGCTAATACCAAGGATGCACCCCAATTCCTTTCAATCTAGATTAGACATGAGCTCACCAGTCTCTTACGACTATGTGGGCCACCTAGTAGAAACAATCTATGCCCTCTAGACCCAGGACACATCACCTAGCTTGGCTTACCAAGGACTTGGTGTTTGCCATGTCTTCAATATGAGCTAACAAACTCACTTTAGAGGGGAAGATTGTTTGGATGTCCAAGTGTGAGTGGTAAGTATAATAAAGTGTAAGGACCCACAAACTTGAGGCTTGAAGTTTTAAGTTAAGATGTGTTGTCTAACACTCCTCATCGTTCACTTGTTTTCTTCCCTTGTTTTTGGGCTTCGCTTCTTGTTCCTAACATGTTGTTGAGGGCTATAAGCATTTGTACTTTTTGTGTAGAATTCCTTGTTTGTTTAGGTACTCTTCCAGCCTCATGGTGTCATTCGAGTATTTCATGCCGTTATCTATATGAAGGACTTGAATACAAGACTCCCAAACAATGTCCTATATTTCATGTGTAGTTGAGTCCCAAACAATGTCCTATATTTCACTTGTAGTTGAGAGAAACATTAAGCTCTTCTTTATCATTGGGATTATAGCATTCACCAATGAAGAAGACACCATCGAGTTTTCAGTCTTTCACTATTGCAAGGCTTGAGTCATCAATGCATCTGATAAGAGTGTTTGATAGTGAGATATCCAACCTTTCCATGACCTTCAATAGCAAATTTGATCGCCTGGGCCCTCTCACAATAATTTTCGCTGTGCAGCTTCTTTGGTATAATCAAAACCTCCTGCCCTTCAAGGATAGATTTCACTGACATGGGACCTCTGACCTAGCAGAGGTGGATACATAGGAGCCATCAAGGTTGGAAGTCATTTTAGAGTGTGTGACTCCCTCACCTAAGTTCAACTCCATACCAGTTTGACACTCGCTGTCTTTGGTTGACTCATGCTCTAATGCCACGAGTCATTGCATTGAAAATGATTTTTATTGATCTCACAATATTACAACATATACAGCGAATTCCCCATGATACAAAAAGGGAAAACATAATATGGGGGATATACACTATTGATGAAAATAAAAAATAATGAAGAGCTGGATATGTACAATTATATACAATTAGTTTTATCAAATTCTGATTTTACCATGTTTATTCTTCTACTTGCTGGTAAAGATTTGTTATAAGCTCCATTAATATTGCTGCTTTTTCTATGGATTTTTAGTTAATGGATCTATCACAAACCGACAACCGATTTCCGCTGGGAATATGACCTCTGCTACTATAAAATTGGTAAGATCCCTAATTTTCCTGTATGAAATTATTATTAAAATTTGGCACTGATTTGTTTTTTAATTCAAATCTCATGATGATCCTTGATTTATCATATCTCTTCAGGAGCCCATTCCTGTTACTTCCATGGTATCGGGACCTACTTTTCCTCATATCCCATCAGTTCCCCGTGCTCCTAATCAAGGGGTCCCAAGCTTGCAGACTTCATCTCCGTCTTCTGCTTCTCAAGATATTATGGCAAGTAATGAAAATACACAGGATGTAAAGCCCATGATGTCAGTGTCACAGCCCTTGCGCCCAGTGGGTCCTGCCCAAGCAAATGTTAACATTCTTAACAATCTTTCTCAAGCACGACAGGTCCTAAGCGGAGGAACCTCAATGGGACTTCAGTCAATGGGTCAAACTCCTGTGGCTATGCACATGTCAAACATGATATCCAGTGGGATGGCATCCTCTGTACCAGCTGCTCAGAATGTATTTTCATCTGGACAGTCAGGCATGAATTCGATAACTAGTTCTGGATCTCTCACTGGTCCCATGCAGGTTGGGGCAAACTCAGGTCTTGGTTCATTAACCTCAGCCACGTCAAATGTGTCTGGAAGTTCAAATATTGGAATTTCACAACCATTGGGAAATATGCAAGGGACTGTTAGTATGGGTCAGCCAGGGTTAGCCATGGGCCAAGGAAACATTTCAGGAGCACAAATGGTGCAAGGTGGAGTTAACATGAACCAAAATGTGATGAGTGGCCTTGGTCCATCAGTTGTCTCTTCTGGGACTGGTACAATGATTCCTACTCCTGGAATGTCTCAGCAGGTACAGCAGGGAATGCAATCACTTGGTGTGAATAATGCAGCAGCTAATATGCCTTTACAGCAACAGACCTCAGGTGCTATGCAATCTACACAATCAAAATATGTGAAGGTTTGGGAGGTTTGTTATGATCCCTTTTTAACCTTCGTAAATCTGCCTCTCAGGCTTTGATTTTCATGCCCTTTTTTTTCCTTACTTGAGAAATGTTTAGACTAATTGGTATGGAATTTGAAATTCTAACATTTTCTCAAATTATGAATTTTGTCTAGCATCAGTTGAGCATCATGCATTTTTCATCAATTTCTTTAGATTTGATAAGAATAGTTTGTCACTTATCCCATGTAAGGCTTATACTTAAGTTTTAGCATGATTGAAGTATGTTTTCAAAGTATTACCGCTAATCAATTTTTTCCATCTAATAGTTTAGAAAAATAAAGAATTTTATTGCAAACTGCAATTTTCATTTTAATTGCAATGATTGCCTCTTCTGTTATTGTTTACTACTTAGGGAGACCATAGTTTTTCTGATTCCAGATTATTGGAGGTTAACAAGTGCAGCTTATTATATCTCTTAGATGGCTGAGCTTTATAAATCTTCTGCTGTGTCCTCAATTTTGCCCCCATTGTTTTTTATTATCATTAGCACAATTTAGTAATTACATACATAAATGCTTGTATTGTAGGTCGCTTTATATTTTTTTGGCTTTGCTACCATTTTCAGTTTTTATTTATCACGCACAATGCAATGGTCATGACTTGCTCTGTCTTAATCTCTGGTAAATTCTGGATGTTTGATATTATAGAATGGTGGATAATATCACTGCTAGAAGCAAGTGTCAAGGGAAAAAAATTGCTGAAAATGTTTACCACTGTGTTTATACTATTGTGGGTTCATTAAATCTAATATAGGCTTACGTTTCTGCTTTAATCTCATTGAAGTTATCTCTTTATTCTCAAAAATTCTCTAAATCAATTCTATGTTGTCCAGTGCTGTAACCATAAATAATTGTAAATCATTGAATGATAAGTAGGAATTGCCACAAAGCTAAGTCATGAAAATTTCTTATTGTTATTCTTGCATTCTTTTGCTTCCATTTTATATACTTAATTGTTGCAATTAATGCAGGGAAGTTTATCTGGCCAAAGACAAGGACAGCCTGTATTTATCACTAGACTAGAGGTATGATCTCAAAGCTTTGTAAAAGTTATCTGGCTTACTTCTCCTTATCTTAGTTCTGCTTATTTGACCATTGCATTAATTTTAATCTTTTTCAATCTCATTCCAATATTCCTGTAATTTTGTGGCATGGATTATTTTGATGAATTCTTTCTTCATGGCAGGGTTATCGGAGTTATTCAGCTTCTGAGTCGTAAGTTCAGGAAGTTATATTCTCTTCATAGCAGTCTTGGGATCATTGTCAATGGTTAGAATTTCTAAAACTGTCAGCTCAATATTTTTTTGTTATGGGTTTTTTGAGCTGACAGTGTGTTGAGGAAATTAATGACTTCTCTTTCCTTAATGGCTTAATTATTTTTTATTTGATGATGATTTTCACGGAACCATACCTTTAGTTTTGGGTAACCAATATTTATGAGTTTGTAAGCGGAATGGTGAACCTTACCCAAAAACTAATTATTGAAGTGGGAGAACTAACTCATTCCATACTGCTCAATGTAGGATTTAGTATCTCATATTACTAAAAGTTTCATCAATTAACCCCCATGGAAAGCCAATGTCTCATTGGCTGCACTCCCCAACATTTCACTTGACCTCTTACTGATCAAAACCCTCTATGGATAGCCCTTTTTAGAAGAGTCAACTTGACTCTAGTACCAATTGATGGGCATGTAAGTAGGATGGGAACCCTATCTCAGATGATAGCTATTGAGGTGGGAGAATCAGCTCACTTAAATACCTCATTAAACATCTCATACTGCCAAGTCTGGATCAAAGCCGTTTTTATTTTTCCTTTGCTGATTTAAGAAATCATTAGGTTCTTAGATTCCTTGATTTGGACACTTGGAACAGCAATAATCAAACTTCTAACCTCACACTTGAGTTTTAATTCTAGGGATATATGAAATCAATTTCGATGTTGCCTTTATTAGTTCCTATTGTTTTTACATGGGCAGGACATGCTTTTAATAGAGCAAAGTGTGAATGAGTATTATGTATTATCTGCAAATGGATGTGATTATAACTGTTCAGGTCAACATTTCTCCCATTTCATTATAGTAAATTACCTTAAGACTGATATGAAAATCTCAACTTCTCATGGCATATCTTTTGCCCCAAATTTATTTCAATATGGTTGAAGCAGTATGGGATTTTCCTAAATTCGTAGGTGGTCTAAATCATCATCAGTAGCTTTAGATTGTCACCTATATTGGCTAACTTGGCATGAATTATGGCAATTTGCTGACTGCTTTTTATGGGTCCCAGGCTTGCATCAAACTGGCCACCAACAATGCAAATAGTTCGTCTTATATCCCAAGACCACATGAATAACAAGTAATTTCTATTTTTGTGCTTAGCTTTGGTCTTGCATATTTTAGAGTGAGTAGCTGCATGTTGGTTCAGGCATCATTCTGTAGATATTCTGACTTGACAATGTTTGACACAAGGCAATATGTTGGAAAGGCAGATTTCCTAGTTTTTCGGGCTATGAATCCACATGGATTTCTTGCTCAGCTTCAGGAGAAGAAGTTGGTAAGTTACAAGTGCATCTTAGTTTCTTCCTCTTCTTTAATTTCTTATCCTAATCTACAAAAATCTTATTACGCAATAAAGCGTCACTCCTCCTTGATACCTTTGCACCAAGCCTCGTTCTAGGAAGAAGATAAAATGTGAGGATCTCCTGGTTATTAAATTGGAAGATTCAATAAAATCACATGGCTGAAAATATACTAGTTTGATAAATTACATGGAACTATGACTCTGTATGCATTAGTCTAAGATGTGTACTGAAATTGTGTGGTTCATCATTAGTCTGTTTAAAAGCTGCGATTTATATCTAAGATGTTCTAGTATGTGTCAATGTCTTGAATACAATGGGTTCCAAATTTGTATTGGCAAGTAACAAGGAAGATTTGTTGCCAGATTTAAGTGAGGATCGCAAGCTTATAACCTGTCACTCAAAATTTGTAAATCACACTCGTATAACTATCCGGTGTTGTTTCAAACTCCATTTTCAAGATACGGAATGAGAATGGACATTTACTTGTCTCATTGAAGGATTGTAACCGTTGTGAATTTTATTCCTGCTGCCTGCATATGCTACAAGCTTGTTTCTTAGGTATTCTCTGCTTGTTTGCATGCATAAGAGATACCGATGGAAAACTTGGAGTAGGGAAATATGGGCAGGGGATCGTTATGTATGAGACTCGTACAAAACAAAGGGGCAACATTTCCTGTGTTTTCTCTTTTGAGCAAGGAATGAAGTCACTAGAAAAATAAGAGCAGTGCAAAAGGGGGGCATAGAACAAAATCTCCTAGGTCAATTTAAAAATAAAAAAACTGAACATGGGAAGCAATGGAAGAGAGAGAAGGCTCAATAGAGCTCTCCAGTCTCCAATCCTCTAGAATTTAAACTCTGCTGCAACACATTCCTGAAAGAACAGAATGTGACAGTGTCATCATCTACTTAATTTGTACATTTTATGCATGAAACTATAATCCATCTGGCTTGGACCGTTGTATTTCTTCGCTTTGTCAAAGCTTAGTCTGGTGCTGAATTTTTCTGCTTTCATTTCAGTGTGCAGTAATTCAATTACCTTCGCAGACGTTGCTACTGTCTGTCTCTGACAAAGCCTGCCGCTTGATTGGGATGCTTTTTCCTGGGGTAAGAAATTCCTAACTTAAGCCTCTTGAGCAATAAATTTTATTCCCTTTCATGGGAATCGGGATAAATGAAATCCACACTTTCTTTCATAATTGGCTCACGCATACAAAGCATTTTGAGTTCTTTGAAGCATGCCAACTTTAAGATACATGCTACTTTCTGTTTACACTCTTCTCTTGCCCCGGAGATGAATAAACTATATGGCTCAGACACACCTATTTTCACCCATGTAATGTAACAAACATGTTTCTGACGCTGACGCAATCATGACACTGGCAACTGACCATTGTTTTGATTATATATACAGAATGGTCATTATCTATTTTTTATTGTAGTAAGAATGGTGTATCATGTAAAATATTCCTTGTTTATGCAGTACATTATTACACCTTTTTTCTTAACCTTCAAGTATATTACTATACTTGCACCTTATATTTTGATAGAAAATTGTGAAATCCCCATTTACAGAGGGATCCGTACTTGTGCAACCTAAACTTCTACCTTTCTTCTGTAGGCTAAAACCAGCCTGAAAATGCTATACTCTAAATATCCTTGACAGACCCAATTCTTAAGAAGTTCCAAACAATAATGATATCTTCTTATTTATACTTCCAATATTTCTCTGAAAATTGATATGCAAACAGGACATGGTGGTATTTAAGCCACAATTATCCAGTCAGCAGCAGCAACAAATGCAACAGCAACAGCAGCAGCAGCAG
>JANTPZ010000731.1:0-24874 GCA_025593235.1 Vachellia pachyceras | reverse complement strand
TTAAATTTATAATTAATTTTTAAAATTGTAATTTTATAAATAATTAGTAATTTTTTAATTGAATTGTAATTATTTTCTAATTTTAAAAAATATTTATACTGTTTAATTAATTTTTAAATAAATAATTTTGTTATTATTTTATAATTTTGATAAATATTTAGAAATTTTTATTATTAATTGTAAATTAGTAAATGTATAATTATTTATTTAATAATTAGTTATTTAATAATTTCATTTATAATTAGATAATTATAATATTTATGGATATTTTTAATTTTTAACATTTTGATTTAATTTCTTCGAGTACAGAGTCGTATTCAGCGTATTGACGCTGAGTTGAGGGAGTCCCAGGGGTCAGCTGTAGACCCCACTGCCTCATTGAGGGTCGCCATGGACGGGCATGACAGGCACCCCGACCGACTCCTAAGGTTCGGGTTTAAGGCGACCAAGACCCTTGTCTATGGGGTCGATCGTATGAGGCTGGGACTTCCTCCTCTGCTACTGCGTCCTAGGAGGCTACATCTGGGCCTCGACGTCACAGCGCACATGCAGAGATGGATAGAGACATGCAGGCGTAATTGCAGCAGCAGCAGGCGCAGATGCAGCAGCAGTTTGAGTTGTGGAGGCAAGTTGCGAATGCCATGTTTCAGATGGCATTCTAGGCTGCTTACCCTGGTTCTGCTCCACCTGAGCTACCTCTGCTGCCGGCCATGGCTCCCCAACCCCAGTACCTCCACCACTCCACCTTCCCAACCCGAGGATCCCCAGCCCCCCAACCCCTCAGCGGACTGTTGATTTTGTATGATTTTGTTTATTTATTGAAATTTTTGTATTATTTTCTTTTTGATACAAAGTTTGGACATTTTGTTTTTGTATCATTTCGTTTATTTTGTTGACATTTTTGTATTATTTTCTTTTTGATACAAAATTTGTTTATTTATTCATTTATAAATTATTAAAGCTAAAATATATTTAACATTAAATTAAAAAAATATATTTACAAATTAAAATAAAATAAATTTACAAATCATTAAATAATTGTACAAATTATTAAAGGTAATCAATTATTGAATTATCTAATATTTATATTTGAATGAAATAAAAAAATTTAATATTTAAATCTTTAATAATTCTTATAATAATTTAAATTATTGTTAAAATAACATAAGCAGCGGTTTCCCTCTTATTTTGTAGCGATTATTTACCTGCTACAATTTAAACAGTCATCAATTTAGCAGCGGTTTAAAACCGCTGCAAATATGAAATTTCAAAATTTTCATCTTATTTTGTAGTGGTTTCATAACCGCTACATTATTCAACGGTCACATTATTAGCAGCGGTTTATAACCGCTGCAAATATGTGACCGTTGACTAACCCACATTTTAAGTTTTCAGAAGTAGATTTCTTGCCAAATTATACGTTCTTCCTCTAATTTCTGTCTCTGATCACACTTTCTAATTCTTGGAGATATTGCGCTCAAGTCTCATGCGATGGATAAGTCATGGATCATGTTTCCTCGCACGTCCGCTTGATATTTAGCAGGATTAAACAATTTCCTGGATTTTGTTGATAGACATGGCAAGATTAATGGTAAGATTTTGTGTCCTTACTCTAAATGTAATTTCAAAAAATGGCATGTTAAAGATGTTGTTAGGGAACACTTGATTGTTAAGTCGTTCCCTCAAAGTTACAAAAACTGGGTATATCATGAAGAAACTGGTGATGTCTTGAGAGAGTGTACTCCTGCATTCTCGTAAATAGGAGTGGAGGAGGATCGGGTTGACCCTGTCCATGATGCACTTCGTGATGCTTTTGGTGTTTATGATAATGTAGTCACAGATGAAGTGGAAGGTCCGGAACCTCAGTACATGAGGAATACGGAAGCTCGTACTTTCTTTGAGCTCATGGAAGAAGCTGACAAAACTCTATATCATGGGTGTGTAAAGTACTCCAAATTATCTTTTTTAATTAAATTGTATCACATTAAGTGTCTATGTGGTATATCTGACAAGGGAATGTTGATGATATTAGAATTGTTGCTCGACGCATTCCCTGAAGCATCGATCCTAGCATATTTTTATGATGCAAAGAAGATTATCACTAAATTGGGTTTGAAGTATGAAAAATCCATTCATGTCCAAATGATTACATGCTTTATTGGGGAGAAGATGAAGATAGAGAAATTTGCAAGCGGTGTAACACCTCGAGATACAAGATGAACGGGAAGGGGAAGAATAAGAAGAAGAAGCCTGCAAAGATTCTTTGGTACTTTCCTTTGAAACCGCGACTTCAGAGATTGTATTTCTTGTCTAAAACTGCTGAGCATATGAGGTGGCATGTTGTTGAACCGAATCCCGATGGTAAGTTAAGACATCCGCGGGATTCTGAGGCTTGGAAGGGGTTTGATAAAGAATTTTCAGATTTTGCGGCGGATCCGAGAAACGTACGCCTTGCTCTGGCCACTGACGGATTCAATCCTTTCGGGAACCTAAGCAAAGTTACAGTATTTGGCCTGTGGTATTAGTTCCATGTATGAAGCAGAACTCATTCATTTTGTCTATGATCATCCTAGGAAAGAAAGCACCGGACAACGATATTGATGTGTACCTGCAACCCTTGATGAAGGAGTTGGTTGAATTATGGAATGTTGGGGTTGAGGCATATGATGCACGTGATAAGGAGCTGTTCAAATTGCGTGTGGCTTTAATGTGTACGATAAGTGACTTTCCGGGTCTTGGAACTTTATCTGAATGGAATGTGCATACTGGCCTCGCTTGTCCCGTGTGTAATTTTGACGCAGAGCCATTACGGCTACTACACAGTCGGAAGTGGTGCTTTATCGGACATCACCGATTTCTTGATGGCAAGCATAGATTTAGGTTGCAAAGAAATCAATTTTGATGGAACACATGAAAGAATAGGATCACCTGCCATGTTAAGTGGTTCCGATATTTTGAGTCAGCTTACTGATGTTAATTTTGAGTTTGGAAAAAAAGGATAATTCAGAACGAGGCGGAAGGAGACCACGTAGTACTTTGGAGGTTGACCCTGTTCAACAATGGCGGAAGAGGAGTATATTTTTCACTTTTCCTTATTGGAAGACTAATATGTTACGTCACAGTCTTGATGTTATGCACATTAAAAAGAATGTGTGCGATAATGTTCTGTACACTTTTGAACGAATCTGGGAAGTCCAAAGATCATCTACGAGCTAGGAAGGATTTACAATCCATGGGAATTCGTCAAGATGCTTAGCCAGACGACAATAACAAGTTTCAACCAACAAAATTCACCTTAACGAAGCCGAATAAGGATATATTTCTCTCAACGTTGAAGAATATTAGGGTTCCTGATGGATATTCAAGCAACATTTCAAGATGCATCGATTTGCAGTCTCGGAAGGTATTTGGATTAAAGAGTCATGACTCCCACGTCATTATGCAACAATTACTACCATTGACACTTAAAAATACATTGCCTCTATAAGTGTCAACGGTGTTGGTAGAGCTTTATTCATTCTTTAGAAAGTTGTGTTCAAAGGTTCTTATCACTGAGGAGTTAGATCAACTGTAGCAGCAGATAATTCTCACATTGTGTCATCTGGAAATGATTTTCCTTCCTTCATTTTTCACCGTCATGGTGCACCTTACCGTACACCTTGTCCAGGAGGCAAAACTCGGAGGGCCAGTTCAATATCATTGGATGTATCCCATTGAAAGGTACTCACACACATTATTTACACACATTATATATTTACATATATATATAATCAATTTATTGATTTATGTTACTGTTTTAACATATTACAGGTTTTTAGGGAAATTGAAGACATATGTCAGGAATAAGGCATGTCCAGAGGGTTCAATAGCAGAATGTTATATAGGGGATGAGGTCCTGAACTTTTGTTCACGGTACTTTGATGACATCGAGACATATTTCAATCGTCGTCCTCGTGTTGATGATTTCCCTGATGTTGGTCCCTCAACATCAACAGCCATTTTGTTCCCTCCAGTTGGAAGAGCAGTTGGAGGACATCAATACTTCAACCTCACTCCTAATGAGATGTTTCAAGTACACTGACATGTACTCATCAACTGCAGTCAAGTAGATCCTTTCATTCAGTGAGTATCATTACCAACCTATTATCTTATTAATTTAATGTATGTTTACCAACATATTATCTTATTATTTTAATATATATATGTTTAATTATGTCAAAGAGTTCAGAAGTTATGTCAAGCGTCAATTACGTATCAGGGCACAGACGTCCGTTGAGGTTGATAGAAGGGTATATAGAGAATTTTCAAGTTGGTTTGCATTTCGAATGCGCAATGACAACAACTCCCCGGTTGATTTGAAAACTCTTGCCATTGGCCCGCTCCAATATGCGAGACGGTTTATCGCGTACAACGTCGATGGCTTCAAGTTCTGTACAGTTTCACGCGATCAAGGTTCTCTTACCCAAAATTTCGAGGTTTTTGGGACATTCGGTACAAGAAGTTATGCGAGCTCCATTGATGGTGACATGCGTTTTGGAGGTGTCCCCTACTATAGAAAGCTAGTTGACATCATCGAATTGAATTATCAAGGTCAATTCACCGTCACGCTTTTCAAGTGCTCCTGGGCAAATACGACAACTGCTCGTGGTATAACCACAGATGAGTTGGGCATCACATCTGTGAATTTCTCAAGGCTCATTCACACAGGTGACTCTCCAGAAGATTAACCGTATATTCTAGCATCAGAGGCACATCAAGTTTATTATGTCGAAGATCAGAAATATAAAGATTGGAGTATGGTTGTTCATCTTAAGCCCAGTGATATTTATGACATGGGTGATAGTGATCAACAATTGACACATGAGGCAGAGCCATTCCAGCATACTAATTTTCAAAACCTCTTACCCGAGGGAGATGAAGCTTTAACCCATGTTAGAGCTGATGAAGATGAATAAATAAGTCAGGTGCGTATTTTTTTTAACTGTTGAAAATATTTGCAGCGGTTACAAACATAACAAAACCGCTGCTAAAATCTGACAGATGCAAATTTTCGTAACCATAACCGCGACAAAATTTCCGTGACCTTAACCGTTGCTAAATTAAAACCGCGGCAAATTCCAGTGACATAACTGCGGCAAATTCCGTGACCATAACCGCTGCTAAAAACAAACCGCTGCAAATTACCGTGATCTTAACCGCTGCTAAATGTCGCGGAAGAGCCTATAAATACCTCTCCCCTCCCCATTTGTTTTCACTTCGGGCTTTGTGGTGATTGTCAGCTGTTGTGATTTTTCTTCTAGTGCTGGTTCGATATATTTTTTATTTTATTTTTATTGTCTAGTTTTTTGCTAATTTATTTATTTATTTTAAATGATTGGTTGTCTCTGTACTAGTTAAGTTTTTTGAATTATTTGTAGATTTAGTGATCTTTTTATTAATATTGTTTTATTTTTTGTTAATTTCGTTAATTCTTTTAGTTTGTTTTTTATGATTGTTTTTTATATATTTTTACCTATTTAAAAGGTTTTTTTTCAATTTATATATGTTTATATATTATGTAAATAAAAACGTTCAAATTTTTTTAATAAATAATAAAATTTTGCAGCGGTTCATGAACCGCTACAAAATTTTATTATTTTTTTAAATAAATGTTCATTTAGAAGCGGTTTATTAAATCGCTGCAAATATTTTTGGAGGGAATTTTGAACTTCGGGAAAGGAGCGGGAATTCATATTTCATTTAGTAGCGGTTATGTAACCGCTGCAAATAATTTTTGGAGGGAATTTTGAACTTCAGAAAATTTTTCATTTAGTAGCAGTTATGTAACCGCTGCAAACTTTGCAGAGTTAGATTTGCAATTTTTTTTGCGGGAATTTCTTTTTTAATTAGTAGCGGTTTTATATTTGTGGTAGCGGTTTTGACCGTTACAAAATGTCCGTACCTCCATCCGTTATATCGTGATTGTGTAGCGGTTTTGTCTATGTGAGCCGCTGTTTCTTTAAACCGCTACTAAATCGTTTGCTACGGTGACTTTGTAACGGTTATAACCGCTGCAAATACATAAAATAACCGCTACTAATAAAGCCTTTTTTAGTAGTGGAAGAGGAATGAGAGTTTCCCAAAGGAGGGGAGGAAGTTTTTACTTGGAAAGAGAGAGCCAATGTCTCAAATGTGTATTCTCAGTTGTTCCTCAAATAAAGGGATAATCCCTTTATTTATTAATAAAAAATTAAATTAAAAAACATAACCGTTCACACGCTTTCTCTGCATGCATAACTGTTCCCACTTTTAATTTGAGTTTTGAATACTATTTTGCGAAATTGCAATTCATTCCCACAACGAAGCTTATTTGTGCTTTTGTTCCAAAATGAGTTTTTGGTCTAATCTAACAAGGGTGGTCCATATTTCAACAATGATATGAAAAAAGACTTTATCTCGATCTTTCCAAACAACTTCTAATCAGTTGCTGATTGATTGGCCCATCCTAGAGATTAGGTTCTAAGCTAATTTCAGATGCTATTTTGAGACATTTTTGGTTAATTTCATGGTTATCTGTGTATTCGGAATTTGTTTGAGCAATATTAAAATTAAGGAAAATAAGTGAGAAGTTGGTGGGTGGGATTGCAAAAACATTTCAAAAGTGAGATGACAGATGAAGTGAGGATACATCTAATAAAATTATGATCACCAATGTCTTTTGGATTTAGTTTTGCAATCACAGCAACGAGATATTTTTTATTAAAAAGAATAAATGACATTTATAAGTATTTTTTATTACGAATTTGTAACAGTTACCGTTATATTTTTTTTTGTGAACTTCTATTCTAAAATTTTATTTTCTAACGTTTAATATAAATTTAAATTTAACATGAATTTTATTTAATACAGATTAGTTAACATGAATATAAAATACAAAATCTATATCAAAACTTTTTAGTTTTACTCTTAAATTTGCCGGTGTTAAAAATATTTAAAAAAACAATGGTCGAGCTCCAACCCAACGGCATTTAACACTGGCTTCGTTTGAAAACCCGTTGGAAAAACGGACACAGATTCTGAAGTACTTTATGTGAGAGGAATTTTATCTCAACTTTACGTGAAAATGGGTTTAGGGAGCCAAAACGGGCTCCCCAACATGTTTCCAATATGTCGTCTGGGAGTAGCAGTAGATTCCGTTTTGGTAATTCGGCATTCAACACTGGTCGAGCTCGCCGTCGGACGTCGTACACCGTTGTTAGCCACTGCGTGGTTGTTCTCCGGCAAGTAGTGAAGAAGGTTCGAACTTTTTCTCCTCCTAAAATCCAGTGAGATTGATTTGTTCCATCTGGCTTTGAATTTAGATTTGAATCGGTTCCCAGCGTCATTGTAAACCCTGCGCCCGACGCCGTCGCACCGTTTCTTGCTTTTTTTTTTAATTTTTTCATTTTATTGAATTGGAAGATAATAAAATGTAAGGGTTATCATTGTAATTCTCCAGTGGCTTCGAGGAGTTGCTCGAATCAATTGGCTTGCTAAGGCATATTCGTTAAAGTATCTGTAATGAAAGTTAAAAGCCGATATTTGAACCAAAGAGAAAATCAACATGTTAAAAATGAATTAATTGCATATTTTATTTGGGCTGATTGAGATGTGAAAGCCTTTACTCGACACATATCGAAGAGTCATCCAATAGTTCCTCATGCTTTTCAGAAGTTTAATCATAAGTTGGCAATCTACTGTGTCTGTTGGTAATGCAGATATGTCTAATTAAACCAAAATTCTTAGCCACAGATTATCAGCAGCTTCAAGGAATCCTTGTGGAGTTTGCTAGATTTTTTGAGTAAAATACCATCTTACAGGAATCTCTTCGGATTTTGCTAGTTGGTCCTGTGTAACATGCTTATTAAGATGTTCGACTTCATGGTTGAGTATGTCTTCAGTTATTGTTAAAACAGGTGGTCACTGCTTTGATTTTGGTTGACAAAATTCTTTGAATTTTGTTTCGTAAATAAGGACTGAAGGAGTTACACTGTCAGACTCCTAGTGAAAATAGAAGCTATGTTATTGGATTTATTAATCTAATAGTAAAATAACTAGTGAGACAACTAAAAAAAAAAAGTGTCTTGAGAACTCAATGCTCACTATGTTTTGCTGTGCATTAAAAAATTGAGTCCATTTGCAGGCAAGCCAGTTGTTAGTGTTACATGCATAATACTCAGCTAATACTGCTTTCATGACTACTGAGATGCCAAATCCTCCTGGGCTTGTGATATCCGCCACTGAATCCATTACCTCGTTTCTCTCCATTGCTTCCAAGGATCCGCATCTTTCCGAGGAACTCCAGCAAGGAGCTTTGAATCTGTTGAGGCAACCTAATGTACCATACATGCCACTTCGTACCATCTGGATGGCTTCTGATCTATTGACAAGACCTGATTTGATCCAACTCTTCACAGGAACCCAGTTTCTCTTCTCTAGTCCCAAACTCAGAGAGAAGGTAAATTTAAGTTTGATATTTTTCATATTCACTCACTGTTAATTGTGAAGAATGAACAAACTATTATGCAGGGAACTTCTGTTTAATTTGGATTGCTTTATGCATGATCAGAAATATTTTGACTGTGAGGCTTGTTTGTATATGCTCCAAACTGAGTTTGGTGAAAGGTTCTGTAAACTCATTTCTGTGTTCAACTTATTTCTATGAGCTGCTTTTGATGTGAAGAGTGAAGAATTGAAGGCAAGATTGAAAAAACTTGAAGAATTAGCGGAGAAGAAAGCATATCAAGAACTTGTAAAGGATATTGCACCAAAGAAGGATGTCGATGAGCCATTCTCTTCTTACAAGGATCAATTAGGGTTTGGTAAAGTCTTATATCTTCTGTGCTAGCTCCTTTTTTGTTGGGTAATTTAAATTTTAGGTAGAATTTGATAAACATGCTTTTAGTAACCACCCATGATTACCCTGTATAGGATGTTGTGGGCATCCTTGTAAAGGATTTTGTTTGTTTTGTAGTCAGTCGGGAGAACATAAAAAAAGCCAGAAGGAGACTTCTACATTAAATTAAATACATATAGAAATGTGGAAAACATTAAGGCTGATTTAGTGCATCATCCTTCATTGTCATGCTTTGATGCTTGGCACAATGCATAGTTGTCGGTTCTAACTCATTTAATTTTTTTAATCTTATGAAGATAGATAATTTTTTTAATCTAATAGCTCCGTTTGGTAAGCCCGTTGGCACAATGGGTGCGCTTACCGAGACACTTTTCCTCTCACATAAACTACCTCGGAATCTGTGTCCGTTCTCCCAACGGGCTATCCAAACGGAGCCAATATTATGATATTGATAATGACAACTTTCTGTTCACTTTTTATGTTTACAAACATCTTAGCTTTAGTCTTGTGCTAGGGTGCTTTGTGGGATAATAGATTAATGGAGTTTTTATTTTCATTATGGATAAGTTTTGATGGAACTCTGATTTTTGTACTTACTGATCCTTGTTTTCAGGATTGCATGTTGCGCTTACTATGTTTACTGGCTATCTATTTGGATATGCAGCATTTAGAGCTTTGTTTAACCACAATCCTGCGATGGTACTGTCTTAAAACTATTATTTTTTAAGTAAATTAAAACAATTAGTATTATTCTCAAGCACTTCAGTTTTGAGGCCTCGTCTTCAATTTCCCTTTTCTTTACCATCTCGTCTTTATTTCAGAATGCTGCTGGAGGAGTTCTAGGGTTGGTGGGTGGCATGCTTGTCGAGACATTTCTTTTCATCATCCGAAGTTCCAATGCAGATATGAACAAAACGAGAAGTTCCACTGCGAATATCAACAAAAAAAGTTCCAATCAAGAACTCAAGTCATCCGTTGGCACTTCCAAGATAAAGAAGAACCAATAGACTTGACAACATTTGATTACTTCTTTTATATGTATATTGACGCGTTGACCTGATAAATCAAGGCAGCAGAACTATACATGTCAATCCATATAAAATTTCAAACACCGTCTCAGAACTATAATTGATCTGTTACACACGAGCTGCTCCTGGGAATTGTGAGGACCCTAGTACTTGGAACTTTCATGAACCAAACTGGGGGCAAGTAGGTGGTTTTCTAGTGCAGCATGGCTTTGGGATCCTATAGGATTGAGATAATCGCATTTTGTGCAATATTTTTATTTTGCAATCTGCATTCGGTATGGAAATTTCAAGGCCCTAAAAGTTTTTTTTAACTTTTTTTTTTTTTGCGTGAAAAGGCCCTAAAAGTTGATGTGTTATGAACTGGGAAATTCTCTCATGCTGTTTCTTCAATTGTTTTTAAATCCAACTCAAAAAATGTATCTTCCCTTCCCTCCAAATCTCTCATATAAAACAATCAGTGAATCTGAGGGCGTTCTCTTGACATTAGATGCCGGAATTTTCATCTGTTGGCTTTTTTTTACTTGATATGAGCTTCCGGAATTTGTTGGTATAAACTCATCCATAGGGGGCTTGTTTGGGGAGGCCGTCTGCCTCCCCAAAAGTTATTCCTGCGCAGCTGTGTTTACTGAGATAAAATTCCTCTCACATATTTACCTCGGAATCTGTGTCTGTTCTCCCAACGGATTATCCAAACAAGCCTAGGGTTGGCCAGAAAACAAAGTCATTGGTAGGAGCTTGCGATACAATTTGTGTTGGGAGATTCTCTAAGGTCTAAGCGTGCATGATTTAACATATTTTTGGGGGGGGGGGATTAAGAACAGGATGATAAAGTAATAAATTTAAAATTGAATGAATTGTTATATTCCATATTTTTACTGTATCTTAATATTAATCTCTAGGTTATGTGATCATATAATTTGACTCATTGATGTGAATATAAAATGGTAGAATCATGCTTAAGGATCAAATCTACAGACAACTTGGGTTGAAGAAGATGGAGAGGAAACGGTTGGCCGGAAAAAAAAAGATGGAGAGGAAATGATACTGGGTGTGTTTGAAAAATGTGTTGGAAGAAATGAGTTTACAAATTTTAAGGTATTTTGCGGATTCAAGATGGTTTTATGGATTTCGAAATGGTTTTATATTGAAACGTGTGCACCGACTGAGAAACGGTGTTCGTTTTGTCGTCTTCTCTCCTCTCTTGGTTACATGAATTTTTTTCTTTAAAAAATTGGTCAAACGTTGTTAACGGTGTTAGTCACAGGTTAACTTTGAATGGAATCGCACCAATAGGATAAAATAGTATGAAAAAAATATTAGGAAATTTTATTCTAAAGTTACAAATAAAAAATTTATTTATGAAAAGGTTCTATGGATGGAAATATTTATTCTGAGGTCCCAAACGTTAATGTTGACAACATGATGTCATTATATCGACAACAGCATACGCTTGTGTTGGCAACACCATATGCAATGGTAATGACAACACCATGTTCTGTTGTTGACAACATGAGGTTCTGCCTTGGGACCTCAGAATAAATATTTTCATCCATAAGACATTTTTGTAAATAAGTTATTTATTTGGGATCTCAAATTAAATTTCCCAAAATATATTAAGGTTACATGAAAAATTAGATTTAAAAGGGAAGGATAAAATTGCATGAAAAGAAAGTAGTAAGGTTACTTGAAAAATATGATTTAAAAGGGGAGAGACTTCAGCTTTTTTTAATCACGTTTAAAGAAATAAAACTTACATTTAATCATATATTTTTTATAAATTGAGATAACCCATTTAACATATTTATCTGATTCAAGATGTCACCTCACCCGACTAAAGAGGGCAATTAAGATTACCGCCGTATAATAGAACCATTCTTAAATTTGAGCGCATTCCCGATCCAGAACAATTCAAGTTGCCTTGGCTGCCCCTGTCGTCCTCAGCTGATCCTAGGGTTTCCCGGAGAAGGGTTTCATAGGTTTCTGAGCCTTTCCTTTCAATCGAAAATGGGGAAGAAGAAACCCAAGGAGCCCCAGGAAGACCCTAAAAGCAACGGTACTTCCGACACATTTAGCAAGCTATTTGGTAATGTACCGGAACAGGGCGTCAGCCCTTCTCTGTTCTCTGATAGCAACCCATTTTGGAAGAAGCCTCTTGAGGCTTCGAGGAAGAATTCGAAATCCGGTTCCGACTTGAACCCTCATTTGGTTCCCCAATCGAATAGAGCACCGCAGGATGACGAGACCAAAGTGTCTGATTTGGGTGCACAGGCGGCTGTTTTGTCGAAGAAAGAAAATATTGTGCCTAAGGAAGGCGAGGAGCAACGTGAGCTTGCGGATGACGACATGGAGAAGAGAAAGAAGAAGAACAAGAGAAAAAGGGATGAGGTTGAGAAAGAATGGGAATTAAAGAGGTATGGGGCAGTGGAAGAAGAGCAAGCAGACGGGGAAGGGTTGGGGAGAAATGTTGTTGGGACCAAGAGGAAGACGGTGGATAATCCTGCGGACTTGTTGGTAACGAATGAAGGTTTTGATGATGAGGAAAAGCTATTGAGAACCATATTTATTGGGAATTTACCGCTCAAGGTGAAAAAGAAGACTTTATTGACGGAGTTTAAGAAATTTGGGGAGGTTGAATCTGTGAGGATTCGTTCTGTTCCAATTTTAGATGTAAGTGTTACTTTTCTCAATTGATTTGTTTCATTTATGCAGTTATGCTCCTTACTACCGTGTTAAACTTCAAATTTTTTTTACTGGTTTGGATCTTAAATTTATTTTTGTTTATAATTGGTCAGACCAAAAAACCTAGAAAAGGAGCTATCCTTTCGAAGAAAATCAATGATGCTGGTGATAGGTAATGCTTTTCGAACAACTGACATCATCTCAAGAAAGTTGTATGCTACTTCTTTGTAGAAAATGCGGTTGTTTACTCGTTTTGTATGAATGGTTTTTAGCATCTAGTTTAATAAATTCACTACCAAGTTGTTGGCCTATTTATTTCGTTTTGTATGAATGGTTTTTAGCATCTAGTTTAATATATTCACTACCAAGTTGTTGGCCTATTTATTTCGGTTCGTAAATATCATCCTCCTCATTCCTCACGTCTGATGCTTGGCTATGGAGAGCTAAGAAAGTTTCATTTGTATTTTCAGAAAATCGTATATGTTTCTTAACTGAGGAATTTTTTTATTTTTTTAATTTATTAACTTTGCTTAAGGCGACTTAAAGACAGTCTGATGTAAATACAGGGATATTTAATTGATGGCATATTTATGTATTCAATTCAAGTGAACTAAATTTTTGTCGGGCTTTTAAATCTTCTCATCTTAGTGATTGAAAATTATGTGGGAATACGAGAAATTTTGCCGATCAATATGTTCAAGTTCTTGGAAACAATGTACTTAGTGTTAGATTTGCAATAACTTTGAAGCTGCTCTCCCCACTCCCTTCATTTAGTGTTATTCTGCAATCAATATTTTGTGCAAATCTAGTAGTTGGACATCTATGATTCTTTCTTTAATTTAGGTTTTTTGTTTGACAAACAATTCCGTGTTACATAAGAACTTGATTCTTTGTATCTAATTGAGAAAGGGCTTGACCTATAAAGGAGAATATGTTATTTCTACTTTGATGCATATATGTTAAGTGGTGAAACTATAGTTTGACCCCATGAAATAACACTTATACCAGTCCAGTCAATGTCTGTTGCAGAAAGTTAGTGGAAATTGTTTTTTAGATTTCTTCTGTTGTCACTGTATTGTATCATTAGATATTTCTAACTGACAAATATTGTATCTTGTAGTGTTCATGCGTACCTTGTTTTTAAGACAGAGCAGCAAGCTCAGGATTCATTGTCCCATAACATGGCCGTGGTATGGTTTCTGTTCACAAAAGTTTACTGATTAAAAAACTGGGTTTGCTTTTTTTTTTTTTTTTGAGGTTTCACTTTTGTGTATAATTGTTTGCTTTGGTTTTTCATTATGCATGTAGGTTGGAGGAAACCATATTCGTGTTGATAGAGCATGCCCACCTCGCAAGAAACTTAAAGGAGAGCATACTCCTCTGTATGATAACAAGAGAACTGTTTTTGTTGGGAACCTCCCATTTGATGTAAAGGTGTGTTTCCTTCAATGGTTATTTATTTGAGGCCCAGACTTGCATTGTTGTTGCCTATATTTACTATTGAATATAACATGCCATTCTTCTCTGCAGGATGAAGAACTATATAAACTATTTTCTGGTATGTCCAACCTGGAATCCAGCTTAGAAGCAGTTAGAGTCATTAGAGATCCTCATTTGAATATTGGGAAGGGTATCGCCTATGTGCTGTTTAAAACAAGGGTATGCTCTTTTCCTGAACAAGATTTATTTTGAGTTAGTTTTCTTTTGCTACACTTTTAGCTTGAAAGTTGTCATAATTATTGTTATCATCTGCTTTTAACAGAGCTATGTGTGATCGATAAATCCTTTAAGGCCTGATTATTTTTAAGGTTATTTGTAATCTATCTCTTAGACGAGGATATTTCAGCTAGAAACTGGAACCTTTCTGGATCGTTGTTCATTTGTTTCTGTATTCATCGGCGACTTTACATATATGTCACCTCCCTAATTATGGTTATTAGATGCATGCAAGTGCATAGGGGTCCGAGTTCCTGGGTCACCATGAGAATATGATGTGTTCTTGACACTAGTGTGATAATAGCTAGTCATGATGTGAATTTTTTTAATGGTAAGAATATTGTTAACATGACTACTCGGCCAAGAAGGGTTAACTAATATTTTTTTTTATGAGAATTGAGTTTTCTTTAAAAAGATTTATGTATTGGAAGAATATGCAGACTCCCGAACTGTGGATACATATAAAATAGTGAGCTCAATTATAGGGCTACATGAGGAGATTGAGAATATCTGCAAGTATGCTGGGAATGAAATGAAGTGGGATAATTTATGGCAAAAAAGAGAGTAAATCAAGAGGATTACGGAATATAAAGATGAACCGCCCAACTAAGTTGTACTATTTTGTTTTTTTTTAAGAAAACTAGGTGGTAGTTTTACAATTGACTGTCATCGTGTTGATTTTGTTAACTTTGTGCAACTAATTGCTCCTTGATTTGAATGAAATGATTATGATTAAAATTTGTCCTTGATTGAGAAGAATAGTTGGACTGTCTCCAGGTCCTGTTACCTGAAACCTAATTGGTAAACCGCACTGAATACTATCATCTCTTGTAAACGCAGGAAGCTGCTAATTTTGTTGCTAGGAAACGGAACTTGAAGCTTCAAGACCGAGAGCTTAGACTTTGTCATGCAAAAGCGGATGCCACGCCGTCCAGACATGTTACGCCTTCCAAAAGGCCAAACTCGGGACCGCCACAGGCTTCCGGCACACCTGCGAAGAAGGCAGCCATGGCTTCAAGGTCTCCTTCAAGCAGTATTAACAAGACAAATAAGAAGTCCAATATGTCTTACCAAGGTCTGAGGGCAAACAAAACTGTCGTACATAAGAAATCAAGAACTCATAGAGTTGTGGAAACGACAGAGCGCAAGACGAAAAGACCAGCAGTTGCTGCCAGAAAGGCTAAACTAAATGCAAAATTGCCAAAGGAAGACGGTTCATCGAAACCAGCACCAAGGAAGCGCAAGCTTGATAGTCGAACTCCAGATAGCTCCATCCGAAAGAAGAAATTTAAGAATAGGTAGAGAATGATGTGATAGTATCGATTTCTAATGCCTATTTACCTATTACATTGAGTCTATGGGGGATCGATTTTGATTTATCAAATATTATCTTCACGATCCGAACATTTGCGGTGCATAATTCAATTTTGGTAGTGTCAAGTTTTTTAAGTTGCTCTAATACCTCGAGAGAATTTGCTTACACATTGAAAAATGAGTTTATTCCGTTTGGTATTGAGATTTCTTATGTACGTCACTCAATGGAGAAATTAAGCCATTTGGGTTCTGTTTTGAAAATAATGAAAATTAAGAGGGGAATAAAATATGAATTACATCATTAAATAATCTATTATAGGAGTACCGCTAAGGGATTCCTATTTTTAATATTGAAAGTTATGGGAGCAAATATGCCTTTGACTTTTAGAATTCTAAATTTCCCCTTTTTATCATATTTCATTATTGAAATTGTTTGGTGCTATTTAGCATGTGTTTGAAGGTCAAAACCATGATTCCTTAAAAAATTTATTCAAATACCTCTATCATCAAAATATAACTTTTTTATTTAGGCTCTTGAAATTGATTTGATTTAAATATGAATGTTTAGATAAATTTGTAGAAAACAAGCATTTCAGCTTTTAAAATTGATTATTTGGGATATCCAAACAAGTTACGCAATTATTGCGTTCGCACGGGAATTTCGTGAAACCTGTATTTCTCCCAAAATGTTGACCAGCTAGGTTAACTACGAAAAAAACAAGAAAATGACCTCGGATGGAAAATCTAAAGTTAAAATTGCTTATGATCAAATCAAATCCTAAAAATGTGAATATGCTACAAAACAACGGATGGAAAAGCGACGAAATTTTTATTCAAAAAAAATTAATACATAGATATCCAAAATGGCAATATCAGGTAAGGTTTAAAACCGAACTAGCCGGGAAGAACAGCATGTTCCAAGTTAAAGTTCCATTACTTTGTTGGAGATATTTAAAAAGCATTTTTGGAACACGACACATGGAATATTTACTGTACAGCCAATGTTCCAATTTAGGGCTGGTTTGAATGCTAGGTTTGAAACCTAGGTTTCACAGATTCCGAGGTAAAACTTAGGTTTTGAAATGTGATTTATGTTTGGGAAGTTATAGTTTTTACAGATTTCGAGGTAAAAAAGTAAGAAAAAACGGGTATGAAAGAGGAAAGTAAGAAAGAGAAAGAGAGAGAAAGTAAGAAAGAGGAAAGTAAGAAAGAGTAGTAAAAAGAGAGTATGAAAGAGAAAACCTAGGTTTCAAAACCTTGAAACCAAACCAACCCTTAGATGATATGAAACCACAGACTAAACAATAGCTCAATGCAACCATGGTATGTATATACATAAACCGGCCAAGAAGCGAATGCTTTTACAAATTCCACCTTATCAACAATTTACTTGACTACTATACAGCCCAAGGTGAATTTGGAATTGCTGAACCCCCAATAGCCAACCATTACAACAATCAAACCTAATGCTTAATCTTGAATTACTGCAGCATTTGGCAATATAACCCGTAAGCAGCGAGAGCCACCCAAGTTGTGGTCGTTTGGGTAAAATCTGTACAGTCTTGAATTGGAGAACATTCGCTGTCAGGAAAACAAGAGCTCCATGCCCAAGAAGCTTCAGCCGCAGAAACACTACGACTTGGTAATTAGTGTAGGGGTAACCGAAACAACTCCTATGAGAAATAATGTAGCGATTGAGTTGAAATCATAAAGATCTCCCAAGGATTGCAACTCTCCAAGTGCCAACCCAGCCTGCACACATAAGAAAATTGAAGAATTCAGGAGAAGGCGAAACAGAATGACTTGAAGATATGAATCGGCCAACATGGGAAGGGGATGATACACCCTTCCAGTTCAAGCACCTCTCCAACTTCGGTTTTCAATCATTGAGGTCAGTCTAATGTTGTGCTATTTAAGAATCCATACAATTTTAATTGGGCTTTTTAATATTCTGTCAACTACTCACTAATTGATCAAGTTAAATAGCTATATACCTTGACAGTGACATAAGCAGCAGGTATGAGTCCAATGACAGTGCCCAGAAAGAAAGTGTGATAAGGCACATCCACTATTGGTGAGGCAACATTGATAAATGTGTTAGGCAAGGTTGGAGTCAGTCTCAGAAAGAGCATGTAGTTCAACAAACGCTTTCTTCTTTTAGCAACCTGTGAATGGAAAGCATAACTGAATTCCAATTACTAGAATGGATGACATATCCAAACTGTAGGGAGAAGTTGAAACAAACCTGGTCCTGGAAGCACTTTAGCTTGTCTGGCCAAAGAGAGAAGACAAGGGGTCGCCCAATCAGTTTTGACAGGAAATAGCAAGATGAAGCTCCAGCTGTAGCATTGAACACAACCAAAACAACACCTCTAAACACGCCAAAGAGCGCTCCAGCAAGCAATGACATGAACACAGTCCCTGGAATCATGAATGTCTGCATGAAAATATACACCACACAGTATCCTACCAAGACCTGTGCAGTATAGTCACTTGTGTAGTTCTCAAGGTGGCCTCTACAAAAACAGAAAACAGAAAAGAAAAATGAGACAAACCATTGCAAATTGTGCTCCATAGACTTCCCTAACTAAATTCAGTATCCATTGTGAATGAAAACAAGTACGCTTCACATCAACCAAAGAAGAAATGTATCCTCAAATCTAAGATGTCAATTGAAGGACAAACATCATGGGGGGAAAATGAAGACGCCCTCCTCCCAGCAAGTCCCCAACACAACATGGTCCCATGCAGGTCATTAATAAAATCATGAAAAGTTCAGGTTGGCTCCACTCTAGACGAAGCTTCGCAGTCTTTGCATGAAATATATATTTTCAGTTCCATTATCAGTCAGTTGGATTATATGCAGTATGACAGCATAAAACATGACCCACCCATGAAGATGTGATGAAGAGTAAAACTGCCATTGAATCTTCACTTCAAAGCCTACGTCTTGATGAAAAATACACAACTAACAAGATTGTTATTCAACAAGACCCAAGGCAAGCACCAAGGAAACATCAGAATGCATTTCACTTCATCTCATTCACTGATGAAAGGCTTGATGATTTTTCCATACTTGAAATATTTAACACCCTATTAAGTCTAAATCAAAGATCCGGATAGCAATTGGCAGCATCACTATATTTCAAGGCCCCGCATGTGTTCTCCAGTATTTTACAGATAAATACGCTCTTAAATAAGCTCTTAGCGGTATACATGTTACTGCCAATAATCTCTGCTTTAAATAATGACAACTCACATGCCAGTGTCCTTTTTAATAATGTTCAAATATGTACTTCTTCTTTCAAGCTTTTGGATCCACCTCAAAAGCATGTTCAGATCTACTTCTCTCCTAGCGCTAACAAAAAGAAGGGAACACGAAGATAGAACTAAAGATTGCTTGTTTAAAATTAACAAGGTCGAAGTGACCCTTTAACGACAGCTAATTGATAGGTTTCCGTGACCACATTGTTTCTAAAACTAATCCATCGACGCTAAAATACAACGGAACCACGGAAAGTCAAAGCAAATATACAAATCCCAACGCTTACCCAAATGATTTTGGGCGATCATTACTATTGAAGAGAAATGATCTATTTTGGCATCAGATTCAACAGAAGAAACAAAATTTCGACGCAGAAAGAAATCAGTAAAAATATTCCTCTGAAAGTTGAACGTCTGATCCAAAACATTTAAACATATCAACCACCACAGAATAATACACAGGGATAACCCTAAAAGCTGGAATGTTCCAACCATTAAACAGAAGGTAAAGAAACAATATATCATTACCGCAGAACTTGAAGATCTTCGAGGCTACGAGGGAGCTTGAGGAAGCTGTAATCGGAATCAGGCATGGTTAGGTAAACGGAGAGAAGACCCAACCCAAAACCCAATAATACCGTTGAAGCCGCAGCCGCTTCCCAGAATCTCAACCCAACAACCTTCGATTCCGGAGGTTCCGCCATGACATTGCGCTCGCCCTCCTTCTCTTCCATCCACCCGTAATCTGCAATATCCGAAAGAGAAGGAAAAAAGGCAAATGAGAAGAAGGAGAAAGGGAATATAGTCCCACACGCTTCTTCCAGGAGGAGCTACTCTTCCTTGTTCTTCGTGGCTTCCTCCTCCTATGAGTAGCCTCTGTCCTCCTCTCTCCTCCTTTATCTTCGGCTGAGAGAAATACTGAGAGAGAGAAGGAGAGAGAATATTCGCACGTTCGACTTTGCAAGATCAAGTGTAACAACAAACCGGACCGTCTGCATAAGTGAATATTTTTACGTAAATTAATATAAATATATAAAGGAAATTATTTTATTTTATAAAAAAAATATTGTTGTACAGATTTTTAAAAAGTTTGTAATGTTATGTTTGGTATTGTGGAATTGGAAATGAAATTCATTTCCTATGTTTTGTAGGTGAAATTGGAAATGGAAATGAAAATTGAATTCAAAATGGGTAGAAATGAATTCTATGATGTAACCCATGGAATTAATTTTTTGGCCCCTCATTTTTTCTTATATTTATATTTATTTACATCTTCATTTCAATTTCCACCAAAATCAATTTCAACGTACTAAACAAGTTATAAATGTTGCCAGACATGATGACATGAATTCTCTCCCATGCCAACAAGTTCGTCCATATAAGGCCCGTTCGGTTCAAAGAATAAGAGGGAAGGGAAGGGAATGGAATGGAAGGGAAAATTTTTGTTTGGTTCGCACTGGAATGAAAAATAGGTTGATGGGAAAATTTTTGTTTGGTTGGGTTAAAATTGTAAGAAAGAGAGTAAGAAAATTGTATCAAATGACTATAATGCCCCTAATGGCAAATGTTAAATGTTTTTTATAAATATATGTATTTATTTAAAAAATCAACTTAATTATATTTAATATATAATATTTATTAATTATATATATTTATTATTAATTATATATATTTATATATATAATGTGACACTGTTCATTCTCACCCATTCGAATGAACAGTGCCTCATCCTCACCCCATTCGAATGCGCTGAGAATGTGGCACTGTTCATTCTCAGCGCATTCGAATGGGGACTGAGGATAAGGCACTATTCACAGCGCGTCTTTCTCGTCTCCGTCGTCTTCTCCAGTGACGTTTGCTTATTTGGCAATAGTGCAATAAATGTGGTGACGATGAAGAAGAGAAAAGGAGAGCAGACACTGACGACGGAGAAGATGGAGTAAGAGCAGGAGGACACCGACGACGATGGAGAAGACGGACTGGGGGAGTGAGAGCAACGGCGCGCAGGGGTAACTCTATCTTTTGCCGTCTTCCATCGTTCGAATGATTTTCCATCGGTGGGAAGAGCTTTTCATGCGTACGTTGGAAAATTGCTTGCCATTTTCCGTCGCATTCCTTGAACCAAACGGCCGCCGCCGATGGAAAATCACAATTTTCCTTTTTCATCGCTCATTTTGCAGCGAACCAAACGGGCCCTAAGAGGACGAAAAAATATTCGGGCAAAAAAAAGAGAGGAAGAAATTTTTTTAGCAGTTGATAAATCTTGTAGCCTTGCTGACTTGGAATAAAAATAAAATAGAACAATTGTTAAATAATCTCTTTTGACAAAATTTATTAGGGAGAATTACTCTTAAAAAACATAATTATAAAAAAGGTTCAATGATAAGTGAATTGCATGAGTATATTAGGTATATTTGTATTATTTTTGAAAAGAAATATTTATATAAATTAAGATAAAACTCATATCGTATAATTACCTTATAATCTATAAAACATTTTGAAAAAATAAATTTTTTATTGAAAAAAGTAATTTTACCATTAACTTAAACTAGCATATCATCAATTTTTACTTTTACTCTTTAATAAAATGATCTCGGACTAGAATCAACATTATGACGATTGCATGCTAGAAAAAATGGTTTTTTTAACCGAGAAATTAGAATTACGATACCTGTCTTCGCTAATACACATATAAAATCACACATACACATATATAATGCACACAATCTCCCTAATTTTTTTCATCTATTTGACTTGTATTGGTTTGAAATGGTTTAAATATGTTCAAAGAAAATCAGTGAAAGCATTGACAAGAAGAGTAGATCAAGCAATGTGAATTTCTCTAAAAAGGAAGTAGAGAAAGACCGAATCACACTATCAATAAAATTATCAAAAGAGATTTTTTAGTTAATAATCTATCTAATTATATAGTATATAATAAAGTATAATAACGAAGTGTAATCCTTTTTTTTTATCTATATAACCGATCACAACTACTGCATAACAAGATTTTGTTGTTTATTGCATTTGATTTGTTTTGGTTCCGGTTGATCTAAAATAATTAAAAAGCAACTTTTTTTTGTCTGATCATAATTTGATGAGTAAGCAATTTCCATTAAGAGAAATTAACGGCGTTAAGTTTGAGGGACTGAAACTGTACTTTTTAAACTTAAAGGACTAAAATGAAACCTGACACAAATATAAAAGACTAAAAGTATACTTTAACTTTATTTTAACTTTATTTTTAAGACCAATTCCCAATTGATGTGTGACCTGGGCTCGTTTGGTTTCAATTTTTTGAAACCAAGGTTTCAAAACCTAGGTTTCAAATCTAGGTTTTCTCTTTCATACTCTCCTTTTACTACTTTTTTCTCTTTTCTCTTTCTTACTTTTTCTATTTTTCTCTTTCTTACTTTCCTCTTTCCTACTTTTTTGCCTCGGAATCCGTAAAAGCTAAATATAAATCACTTTTCAAAACTTAAGTTTTGCCTCGGAATCTGTGAAACCTAGGTTTCAAACTAACTCCCAAACAAGCTCCTAGTACCTAATTCTAATGGGTATCATTTTTGTGGGAAATCTTCCCATTGACCAATTTCATTTAAATAAAATCAATTGATATTTCTATTAATATATTGAAAAAATTGAATAGTAAAAAATTCAAATAGAATGATATCAGATTATATCACTAATAAAAAAATTAAGGTTCCTTTTATACCTGAAAATCTACTGTTTCTGTTTAGTGACACTATTAATATTAATAAATGATTATAAACTGAGTTTTCAAAACTTGTCATATTTATTTAGGGAGATTTAATCTCAGGTCCCAAATAAACAAAATATTTAAAGAATGGTCCCATGGAGAAAAATATTTAATGAGATGTCCCATTGACAACATGAGATCCTTGTATTGACAACACCATATGCTATGTTGACAACACCTCATGTTGTCAATGGGACCTCTCATTAAATATTTTTTTTCCATGAGACCATTCTTTAAATATTTTGTTTATTTGAAACTGAGGTTAAATCTACCACTTATTTACTTCTATATTATTCGTTGGAGTTTGGTTTAATTTGTCATACAAATTTGTCTGAATTAATGTTAAATGTTTGTTTGTGATTTGCATCATCGCTTTATGGTGGGACAGTCTCAATCATTTGAATTTAATTACAGTAATTTACGTTTTAAATTTATTGCCACTTTTGTATTATTCTTCTAATCATTACTTTATCTGAAACGAAAAATATGTAAGTACGAGGATAGTAATTTTTAATTATCATCATCAATATCAATATACTATAACAAAACAGTTTACTATCACCACATAATTACCGTAAATATAAGTTCCTTTGATTCTTTTATCATCCAAAGATGTAATTATCTCTATAAAAAATAAATTAATAGAATATAAAAAATCTTTTATAATTGTTAAATTTAAGACTATGTAGTCCGACACACGCCCTCTAGTCTCTGATTTCTTTTTCTCCCCATTTGATTACTCATCCAATAGAATAAAATTCTTTAGACAATAAATAAATAGAATAAATCTCTAGTGACAGGCAGGTACCTCTCTTTCTTTCTTTATTCTTATTTTCTACTTTTTTTTTTTGTTGACAAATATACTTTATTGATTCTTATTTCAACTCGCATATAAACATAAACATTTTTATGCGATATATTTATTTTTTAATTTCTTTAATAAAAAGTTAACACATTCTTATATCAAAGATTTATATAATTTTTTTCGTTATTTTAAAAAGCATGATACACATTTTAAATCTAAAGATAATTATGAATTCTTATTCTTCTTCATGTAATAGAGCAGAAGAAAGAAGAAGAAGATGCAGAGAAGAACAAAGAATTATATATATTGTCTGTTACACATTGCTGTATACTATTACAACTATTTATAGGAAACAGCAGAATAATTCTAGAGGTTTCAACTGGGGTGAGATTACAGGCCTTGGTCATCTATTGGTTTGGGCTTCAGCACATTAATAGTATTGGGCTTCTTTATTGCTCTAACATCCCCCGGCAAGTCGAGAGGGGCAGGATGAACCTGAAGACTTGATCTGAGCCAGAGGAAATGATGAGTGACAAGAGGCTTAGTGAAAATGTCAGCAAGTTGGTCCTTTGAGGGAACAATAGCAATTCGCAGTGCTTTAGCAGCTACACGTTCACAAACAAAGTGGTAGTCCAGGGCAATGTGTTTAGCACGAGAGTGAAATATAGGATTAGCAGCGAGATAAGTAGCTCCCAGATTATCACAGTATAGCGTAGGAGTCTGTGGTAGAGGAATCTGGAGTTCGCTGAGGAGATGTTGGACCCATATTAGCTCACTGGTGGCATTGGCAAGGGCACGATATTCAGCCTCCGTGCTTGATCGTGAGACAGTGGGTTGTTTTTTTTGAACTCCAGGATATGACATTCGGAAAAAATACAACATAACCAGCAGTAGACCTAGAATCTATAGGGCATCCTCCCCAGTCAGCATTAGAGAAGATTTTCAGAGAAGAGGGACATAATGAGCTTGCAGCAGTGAAAAGAGTTGAAGATAGAGATTTGGTTATGCGTAAACCAAGACGAGATGTGCCACGAAGATAATGCAGAATGCGTTTAACTGCTACCCAGTGTTGGTCGCGGGGATCATGCATAAATTGGCACACCCGATTGACAGCATAAGTGATATCAGGTCTAGCGAATGACAAATATTGTAAACTGCCAACAATGCTCCGATACAAAGAGGGATTAGAAAAACAGGGTCCGGTAAGTGTGAGTTTAGAATTGATGGCCATTGGAGAGGCCATGGAATATGCATTCATCATGTTGGTTTTGTTAAGAATATCCAGAATATACTTGTGTTGGGACAGAAGTAAACCATTAGGAACACGGTGAACCTCAACACCGAGAAAGTAGTTGAGTGGACCAAGATCTTTGACAGGAAAGGAAGCAGCAAGCGTATGAATTAGATCAGAGATAACAGAGTCAGAGCTCCCA